>CM021736.1:1675555-1699460 GCA_011075105.1 Heteronetta atricapilla
CCCAGTTAACGTCTGGCAAGTTGAAGTCCCCCATAAGGACAAGGGGATAATAAAGAATATGGAAGTTCACAGTAATGACGTGATTTTACAACAGTAATTAAGCACTAGCTTAACTAAGCACACTTTGAAGTTAAAATATACTGTACACAGTTACATATTTTATACATTCAACAAGCAACTAACAGCCAATTGCTAATTGTCTATTCAAAGCTTAATTTTAAGTGCCCAGCTGTATCCGTTAACCACATTTTCCATCAGGATAGAAGGGTGGTTGTTTTTATTCAACAAAAAGTTCCCTTTCTTCCATCCTAAGTGGATGGGATCATGGAAGCTTGCCAGAAGCACGAATCTCACCACAGTGTAAAGAATCACCTAGCAGGTGGTTGTGGGGCACAAAGAGTGCAGGGGAAGACTTTGGCTGATTATGTAGGACCTATATATTTATCTTGGAACAATCCTGAGTCCTGCCTATGAGTACTTGGGTTCATCTTGTTACTGCCTGATCCTTTGCAACAAACCCATTCAGCAGAAAATGATCAAGCATGCTTTGATGCAATAAAACCACACCTACCTACTTTTTTGTTATTTCGGGACATTTTCATCTTCTGAGTTGGCATTTACATTCACTCTTGAAAATATATGTGTGTATATATATATATATATATATATATATATATATATATATATAAAATCCCAGCAGTGTTAAACTTTAGTTTTTGTTTTTGTTTTTTTCCAGCTGAGTAGACTTTGTCCCAACAGTTTTTCTTCACCAGCAGTCAGGAATTTAGAACACCTGACTCACCCATCAGGTGCAGAGGAAACGTACCTGATGTACTTTCAAGGCTCCCTCAAAAAACAGCTCTGAAAAATACACAGAGCCAGCATCTGTAGCTGGGTTGCTGTATCAAACTGATCTCAAAAAGACCCCAGACAGGCACTTTTCCATTACTGATTCTTTTTTTGTGCTCACTTGTGTTTTCAACACTTTGTGCCAGTCTTTGTCCCAGCTTGATGAGGCTCTACAATAATGTTCTGCTTGCTTACTCACGCGACCTAGCAATTACAAATATCACCGCCTAGTTCTCCTATTTGAGAAACCTGTTCCAGCTTTTCCTGCTCTTTCTTACCTTACAGATCTCAATTACCGTTTACTTCTATATGGATACCATACATGAGTATGAACCAGCTGATAAAGCATTTATATATGTATTTTTTTCCTATTCAGGCATGACAGTGCAATAATCCTATTGTATTTGTTGCCTAATTTACCTTTCAGAAGTTTGTGCTTTTGTTATAGATCCAATTAAAGCAACACACCTCGTTACTCCTGCCATCTGCTCTTGGCTGTGAAAATCCCATCAATTCTCTACCTTCCAGAAAGTTTCTGACGTGTCTGTGACAATAGTAACTTCAGGTGTCCAAAGCACACCGCTATCATTAGGCCATGACAGTTTTCAAGACTTTAAACATTAATATAAAAATTTGCGTATTTGGTCTTGGTCTGGTTGGTTTAATCGGAATAAAATCCTGCTTCCTAAGTCACTTCTTCATTGTTTCCCACCTGGCATTAATCAAATTCTGTCCTATCGCTGTCTAAGGAAGCAGACTTTCAAGGGTTTCCTCCGCAGAAGATGAATTCCCTCAAACTGTTCATTTGTCAAAACCATTCACTCCTCAAATTCCCTACAGACTTCTGCCTTTAGACAGCACTTTGGCTTAAATTAAATCAGTCTTAAAAGACAACTATTAAAAGGAGCCATGAACCTCCATGAAAAGCTGGAGGCACTGCTAAGCATATTACCCACCTCCATGGCTATGCACCTTGTCCTATCTATGAAAATAAACTTAAATGAGAACCCGTGTTCAATCTTTTCCCAATAACAACTCACAAATAATAAACACATTCAATAAATGTTTGTGGCAATTTTATGTGGCTGAAAACGGTGGTTTTCCTAAGTGATATATACTCTGCATCAACCTAAAATACTTGAAATGTGTGACTGCCAGCCTGCTCAGTTTTATTAACTCCTTTACCCCTTTTTCCAGTGCATGAGCAACAGTTGAAGAGTCTGGAGCCACTCATGACGTTTTGGGTCCCTCGCCCCCTTTTATGCACTTGGGTTAAGTTGCTCAGACAGGGTGCCCAAAGGAACATCACCCACATCTTTTCCTTTTTTTTTTTTTTTTTTTTTTTTGATCCTGTCTTTTACTATGCCACAAGTCCTATGCCTCAAAGCCTCATCAGCAAAACCACTTTGGAAACATTAATCTTTGTACCTGAAGGCCTGACCCCAAATCCTCTGTGCTGCGACCACTTTCTTTAACAGCAGGGGGTTAGTAGAGAACCATGTAAATCAAAAACTCATCATGAAATGGAGCCAGCCTTAAGAACAAATATTAAATGGCAGGCCATGCTTCCACAGCGCATGAAGCCTGAGCCCCCGAGGCCCCTTCCATCCTCAAGCATTTTGGCTAAGCAGAAGCCCTTACAGCAGACACTTGGTCACTGCCCTACACAGTCCAGTCAGCAATCACTAGTTATTATTCCCACAACCCCAACTTTAAGTGGGATTTAAATACTGCTACAGGGAACATTCTCAGTCTTCTCTTTCAACATTCCCACACTCCTAACAAGAAAGAAATATTTCATACTGGATCCAACTGAGATGCAGTCTGTTTTAACTGAATGGGATCTGAGTTGCCATAAATATTTCTCATAAAAGAAGCTGGTAAATACGATTGATCTAGATTAATATGGAGAAAGTGAATTATATTGCGAGCAGCTGCAAAATCAACTTTGTCCTTGCAAGCACAAGATATTAGCAAAGGTTTCTTGGCCTTTGAGTACAAATAAATCAATGAGGAAGAGGAGTTTTCAAATGGGGCAAAAAGATCCACTCAGCACAGCAGGAATTTAAACGCTGGTATAAAAGTATGCTATATTCTGTACTAATGACCTGTCATCTTTGTTTCAAAACACAGCTTGATTTAAGTTGAAATATGTCCTATTCCATATTTATGCTTTTGTTTCTCATTTCAGTACAAGTTCTCTATCAGGTTGCTTTGTCACATTTTACAGAAGGCACCAAATCTGAACCCTGGTGTTGCTTAGTATTTCTGTCCACAGAACAAAAAAGTTGTAAGCACTTATTAAAGGTTTCCTTTTTTTTTTTTTTTTGTGGAAAAGAAAGGGATTTAGTCAGTTACAGGATGCTGAAGAAACAGTTATTACTTAAGGAGTAGCAGAGGGCAATGTCAAACAAGCTTTAAGTGTTGACATTTTCATTCTGCAGTCCCAGTGTGTGGAATCCAAGGTATTTTGGAAGAGCTGCCCGAGTGCTCACATCACTTGGCAATAGTCCTGAAACAGAGGGAAAGCAAACGCTGCACCATTCCTTAAAACCAGTAAGCACACCTCAGCTGAACCAGCAAACACATGCTGGCAAAAACAATGAAAGCAAACGTGAGACTCGATACATGCTAACGTGTGCAAAACAACAATGCCATTAACATGGGCTTATGGAAAACACTGAACAACCAACTTCTCAGTATTTTCAACAAAAACACAAGCCTGGATGACAAAGGTGGTGCAACTTACCATGTTTTCAACCATGGCCTCGTACCACATTAGCTGATTCTCTCTCTCGGTTTCATCAAGCAGCAGTTGAGGAATGACCTGACCAGACGTGCGGTGCCGTAGACCACCAGGGCAGGAACTGCTTTGCCCGTAGACAGCGGCAGTTCAGCAAGACTAGATTCTCACCACAGGAGCAGCAAGGAAGGCGTGCGTTTTTAAAAGTGGAATATTTAACTTTCCAAGTGCTTCATCTGTGATGTGAATGGATTGTTCATCAAGAGAAGTTTTGTAAAAGGCTGCTTGGAAAAGCAAAACCTACTGTGTGTTAGGAGATGCACATACCCTGAGAGACTAGGTTACTGCAGCTCTGTAATCTGTTCAGCCAGCTAGAGCACTTTTTGATTCTCCACTTCTCAAACTCATCTTTGCATTCATCTGACAGTACAGTTTATATTTTGTCTTGAGCTAGAAGAGCATTCTCCTTAGCTAATACCCTTGATGCCTTTGACGGGATGAAGCGGGAATGGGAGAGAAGCTTATCTTGACTCATAGCTTTTTCTTTCTTCCTCTGGGTTTCTGTGGGTTTAACCTAATGGACAGCAATCGCTTACAACAAATTGAACCGACACACAGAATTCACAAAATTCACAAAGCACTTCCACAGCTGTCACATTGCTCGCCCTGCTCAGATGCTCATTAGGGCTAATACAAATGGTACAAAATGTTTCAGGGCTTGGCCAAGCAGCCGCATGAAAAGCACAGTGCAAGTCAGCACTGAAGTGAGAGCAAAGAGCTGCTTTCAATCCATTTCAGCGTTGACCAAGCCAGTGTACACTAGACAGGAGAAACTTCACGTGGCAGAAAACAAAAGCAGCAGCAGCAGCTAAAAGACAGACATGAAACCACCTCTGGGACTTGTCTCACCTCTGTTTAAATTGGCTGTACAGAGAGCCTCCCACTGGGGATGAACGGATCATTTGTACACCATTTGTGTTTTCTTGGCCAGACAATGATTCCATAAATATGCTGAAGACCTTTTCTCCAGCCCCCCCTTTTTTTTAAATAGCAAATTTCATTAAAAAATTGTATATTGAAGAGAATTGTATTAGTTACACCAGTGCTAAGTAGCCGGTTTCATTCATACAACTGCCACTTAAAAGATCACCCATTTCACTGACTGCACTGCACCAAATACGATCCTGTTCGGAGTAGCCAGTAATTAGGATTTTTACAACCAATTATTCCTTAACAGTATATTCCCTTCAACTTTTTTTTTTTTTTGAAAGATTAATGTCCTCTAAGAATTAAAATAAATTTCATCTGACTGTTGGTTTACCCTAGTTTAAACGCTTAGATCATACCATTTTCTTATTCTTTTTCTACTGGTTGTGCAGGTACTCCTTGACTACCAATTCATATACTTCTTTGTCCTGATGGGTCAGAAATGTAACAGGATAGACATATTTTTTTCTCAACTGCAGCTGTTTGGTTTAATACCATTTAATTTTCAAGCTGACAAGTCGTGACCTTAAATAGCTATTTCCTCATGACAAAACCTGACAGTAACAGCTCTTTGAAGAAAGGAAAAGAGTAATTTGTTTCTGAAGATGTGCTGGCAGCGTAAGATAGCCCAAGTCATTATCCTCCTGCAATGCTGGGCACGACTTGTGTTTACCTGGGATGAAACTCAGCCCAGTGGTGGCTGCTGTACAGCTCTGCCCCATTCCTCCCACAGCTCTCACTGCATCATTCAAGATCCTGAATCCATGTCAGCTAAATGCTTCTCCACTTCTCAATTATGATGCGGATTTTTTAACTACTTTAAGTGTTTTTAAAAAATAGATTGCTGTAACAGGCTACCTCCCAGTGCTTGTATATGATACAAATCCATTTGAACAGGATTTCCAAGCTTTTGGAGGGCACGTATGGCCCATCTTACCAGAACAGTGCAGCAGAATTAAGAAACTTGCCTATATATATACATGCAAGTTATATATATATAAAGTATATATATATATATATATATATAATATATATTTATATATATATATATTCACTAGCATTTCATGCTGAATGGATTTTCATAAGAAAATTAACATCATAATATAGAAAACCACATGCATCTTTGTTAAGTACATCATACCCACTTATTCTTTTCTACAAGTTAAGCAGATTCACCTTTGCAATCTGACACAAATGTCAGCATTCTTTTACTGACACGGGACAATGCAACACAATATTCTTCTTTTTATCCCCCTAACTGCAGCAGCTTAGTTGAATGGTATTTAATTTTCAAGTTGACAAAGCATGCTATTATCACAGTTCTCGTCAAAATATCACGCTAGACTCAGATGGAACCCGCCTGTATTTTGCACAAACAGTGCTTAGTAAAATGCAAAAAAAACACAACACCCTCTAAAATTTAAGTAAGTATTGCACAACACAAACTTTCTACAGTCTTATATAAACAGTTGGGTGAAATTACTCTTAAAAAAAGGCAACTGTGATTTTCCATCTGTCTACAGAATGAAGAATTAATGAGCTAGGAAACCTCTTATTCAAATTTTAAAACAATGAGGCACCAATGTGTAACTGCTTCAGCCGTATTAAACCGAATTAACAGGTGTACAGACGTTTTTCCCCCCTCAATCTACTCTAAGGTTGATTTTTTTTCAATACAATTGATACTAAAATCAATCCAAGTGTAGTAAGAGTATGACCACACAATCCCTTGTCCTTTTAAAAACAGCCAAAATACACTAACTTAAGTTCTACTTAACCTGACTAGGCTGATGGCACAACTTATGGAGGAAGTTCTCTGATGCTTCCACTCCAAAAAGGCATCAGAAGGCGGTAATTCTGACTGAACCTAATGTTAAAACTACTTAACATCCCAAGTGCTACAGAAAAAAAGAAAAAAAAAAAAAAAAAAGCTGCTGTATAAAGGTCCTGGATTTCAAGGAAGCACAGGAGCAGCAGAAGAGGCTGAAAAACCCACAGAAGGCGTCATTAATCTCATCACCTCTTACTGAAAGAGCTACACCTCGTGGAGTTTGAATGAGTACTGTAAAACACAAGCATGCAGAAGCTCATGCAGTGCTATCAACATAAAGGTTTATCATCTATTCCCTCTCTGTCCCTCCATGTTGCTTGACATAGGCTTAATAAAGCATATATGTTTTGAATAAACTATGAAAAACATGTCCTGATAATACACCTCTCATGCTGACATTTACTGGTGCTCAGGAACCGTTTTTAATCCGGTGCTCTAACTGCTACCAATTATCATAAAACAGTTGAAACCATCACCTACTGTTTTATAAATAATGCATGAGAGCTTTCAACAGGCAAAAAATATCCTTTCAAGATCTTCACTGCTTACTGTGTAACAAGTAGCGGTGTGCGGGGACCCAAACAAAGTCTGTTCCCCAGCTTGCAGAGCATGGTGCAGGAAAGGTGCTCTTTAAGCGCCTTATACAGAGCTGGCAATTATTCGACAGGTGGCTGGAAACCTATGGTTTACCATGAGGTGCTATTGATTAAAAAAAATGAATCATTAGAGTAGTTAGAAGTAGCACGATATGATAATCCAGTGAAAAAAAAAATAAAAAATCCATGTCTCAACAAACTGTAAGGTGAGCAAGAATGGTTACTCCATGTGTTGTTTAAGCTCTTCATACAGACATACATACTGCAGCCCACCGTTGAGAGCATTTTGTGCCTTTTTTTGTTGTTGTTGTTGTTACAAACCCATAGCAGCATGCCCCGGGCCCACCTTCAAGCAACACCAGCCAAGGAGCACAACCTCCTCTTTCAGCTCCTCTCAGCTGCAGCTGCTTAAAAGCGGGGCGCTCTGTGAGAGGCAGAGGCAGTGAGTGCACACCCCAATGACATCCTGGAGATGAATTTAAGTTCCTCAGCCCCGAGCTGAAGTGCCTGCAGGGGTGTCTCAGAGCCCCTGCTGGCAGCACGACTACCTCACCTTGTGATGCTCCAGCAGGGGCACGATGCTGAGTGAAAGCATGAAACAAACTCCACACGGTAGCTCTACAAATTTAACTTGCTATTACAAGACAATGATACCAATGTTGCTTGAGCTGTACTTGAAAGGGTTTTAATAACCCGGGGCAGTTGTTCCCCAGCACCTCGTGGCAAATAGGCAGGCAACCCCTTCCACAGCCCCCAGCAGGCGCAGAAGTACGGGGAGTCCTGCTGCAAACACAGCCTGCAGCCATCGAGCAGAAAGCACACCCAAGATCCGACGGCTTTTGTGAAAGTTTACAAAAAAAAAAAAAAAGAAAAGATAAAAGAAAGCTGTGGGTTCCTTTGCATTCAGTCTAGCAACCATTGAGTGTAGTGACAGTAAAGTGTTGTGGGATAGATTTTCTCCTTAAAGAAGTGTAAAGACTGCCCTGTAAGGGCCCTGCATTTACAACAGAAGTGGCAGAAATGAACTGCAAGGTGCATTCGTTGTGGATAAATGGAAGCCAGGACAAGAGGCTAATGGCTTCAAGAACTCTTCCCTTTAGGTACATGAGCACTAACATCCTACTGAGGGCGCAAGGTCCTGTTGAGAAATTCTTAATAAACCCTTCTATAGAGGGCAAGAAAAAAAACAAAAACAAAAACTGACAATTCCCTGCCTGAAGCATGAAAAGCAAAACTGCTGACAAACAGACTTTTATTTACCTGATTAAAAACCACAAAACCCCAAACACTTCTCTTTCAGTTCCCATAGGGAAGAATTGCGAGTAGGAGTGCATAGAAAAATCACATCATAAACACCAATTATATGTCCATTATTCCTCTCCCCCTTCCTTTAATGGGCAATTTCTTACAGTTAGCTAAGATGTAATTAACAAAACCTCATTAAGTTCTAACCCTGAAAGAGGAGAATTTCAAGTTTTGCCTGAAGTGTGTTGCAAAAATATCTGGAAACAGAGTCGGGGCTCTCCCAGCAGGGAGAGCAGGGAGCTGCAGGAGGTGACACTTGTGATCTGTGGCTCAGCCCTGCGTTACTCGAAGAGCTCTGAGCCAAAACTGAGATGGAGGAAATGCACGAGTGTACCCGTTGCACAGTCCAAGCTGCTCAACACCAGCACCAGTGTCAGGTTTGGCCCTTGCAGACCACTCTGTCACAGGGTAGCAATGTATTTCAGGACTGGGAGGAAGATGATCATATTCCACTCAATCTCAAAAAATGAAATTGCATGAAACATCCAATCAAGTGTATAAATATCCGGCAGGGTGCACTGCCAGAAAACAGACCCGTTCTCTCGATTGCTCATCCGTGTAGATAAAACTTCACATCTATTTCCTTACTGCTGCAAACCATGCCTGTTGTCACCCAAAGAAGCTGCCACGCGGCGTGGACGAAATACACAGCAAGCATAGCTGACTGTCTGTGGCGGAAACGTACTAACATGGTGACTATCTGCTTCTGGAGATAAGCAAGCTTCAGCTTTCAAACCTTGGAGCAAACCATTTGGAATTAAACGAAGCAATGCTGTGAAAGCCTGGGACAGGCTCCCCATCAGCACCAGCTGTGCACAGACCCAAAGTATGCAGCCTAACTCACCTAGGACATAAGGAGGACACACCACAGAGATGCCTCTTCCTTGTCCTGGATGCTGTGAGGTGACACTGGTGACAAGCAGAACCCTTTTGTGTTGTCACAGCAAGCTCAACAGGGAGCTCCACAGAAGGTGGCTGTGCCACACATCACCCGCCTTGCAGAAACACCGTGACTGGGGAGGTGCAAAGATAAATCCAGAGGATGCACAGGAGTCTGAGGGTACGTCTTCCATTGGCATTATTAAAAAGGAAGGCGCTCAGAGCATACCTCACCCGCTCAAGGTACCAGACTGATTCCTTTCGCAAAGCATCCAGCAGTAAAGCAGGCAGGCTGGTAGCGGCCTCCTTGGAAGAGTCAGCAGGGCTTGGCTGTTTGACCTGGTTGTCGAAGCCAGATCATTCTGGCATGGCATTCCCTTATTTATTTTCTTTTTAAAAGACCACAGAAGGGCAAGTTGTGTCATTTTTGATTGCATCTCTTTAATAAAGCTGCTTCATACTTGCAAAGCAGCGAGCTGAGCTTCTCCATGCTGGTGTAAACCAAACGTTGTTTCAGCCAACGCTTTCCTACAGAAACCACCAGAAGCAATTCTGTGCCTCACGCTAAGTGGGAGAACAGAACAGATGCAGGGGGTTTTCCTACAAAGTCATGGATGGGCAGGAAACAGACGTCTGATGAACCTTCCCTCTCCAACACCAGCTCAGTGACCCAGCACCACTTGTTGATCCTGCAACAAGTTTCTCACTCGTCCATACCTGTGCACATAACCAGCTGTTTTTAAAACTCCAACTCCTATTCAACACAGTCATACACAAACATCACAGCTGGCGTGGAGCTGTAAATTCCTTTTACCTAGATTGCATTTACTGGCATGCATTTATGTTTTCTAACATACAATTGAAATTGGGTCTTGGAAAATTTGTGTTCCTTAAAGTAGTATATTATATTTATTACTCTTCAGTCAATACATTTGCAATATATTTTTCAATCATTTATTACTACCATGCTTGGAAGATTTAAAATACTGATCATCTCCTCTGTGATTTCATGCATCAGCTCTTTCACTACTGTGGGATGAAAATTATTTGCTTTCCTCCCGGCTCCTCCTAGTCCTCCTGTTTTGAGACATGCTACTTTTCATCCCACCTGAGCACAGCCAGTCCACTGCTTCCACAACTTTTCATCAGCTCTATGGTTCTTGCCCTCATTTTCACCATGACCCCCCTTAACTTAACCCAAAGGTCATTTAGGTTAATTTTTAAAAAAAAGTTAAATTTAAGTTAAATTTTAAAAAGTTAATTTAATATATTTTTTAAAAAGTTTATTTAGGTTGGAGGCAATATCTAGACCATCTTTCACCTCTACTCTAACACAGCCATCCCACTTCACATAGCCTTTTTATTCTCTTTGCTGAAAAATATTATTTTTTTTCTATGTCTGAGTCAATTGGATTTTGATAGTTTTCATGTCCTGTCTGGGACAAAGCCATTTTTCTTGATCGACTCCTTTCTTCACTTCCCATCTGTATACCCTGTGGTTTTCAAACTATATATATTCTAAAATAGCATTACCTAAACTGAAAAAAATAAAGAACATCCATTTAGGAACCTAGATTTAGTGGAAGAGCTAAACTGATATTCACAATTTTGAACCCTTTCAGACAGCAGTTCTCCTCCACTGAAGAAAACTAACACTAAGCCCTACTTGTCCCGTCTCTTTTGATATTGCAGTTTAATAAACTAGCATCTAGATAAAAACAACAACAAAAAAATAGATATTCTGAATTTACAGTGCTTTTTTGCCTGGAGGCTGCTGACCACCCTTACATACAAAATGTATCACACTCAATGTCGTATTAATGTGACGCACTGATACAGCAATGGCCCAAATATTTGGAAAAATATGCATATGGAGGCTCAGTTTCTAGCCTAATTCCACAGAGTTTTCCTGAGAAGCATTGAATGACTGGATAACAACATGAATAAAATGTTACCTTAATGGTTTAAGAGTTAAAAGAATGAGAGTGCCTTCTTTCCCTTTAGCCACCATTTGCAACTGCAAGGCTCCCAGTCCATCAGAACTGCCTTGAACAAAGCAACATTCTCAACTATGTTTTAAGTGAAAAAACAGCGTTTAGGTTCAAAGTGAGATCCGGAGAAACACAAGAGCCAGCAGGTATTTAATATCCAAAGCTACTCCAAAAAACACCAAAGGAAGTTCTGCTGGGACATCTGTACGTCACTTGACATACCACAAGTTTTTTTCTCTACCTAAGATCCCACGCTTTTCAAGGAAGTTTACAGAACACAGAACATGCCTAATGCAGAGAAATTCATGGAAACTAAAGCTTAATATATGCCAATATTACACCCATTTAATCTTAACAGCTCAGGACAATGATGCAGCAGATGAGAAAAATTAATATGACCACCTTGCAGTTCTTGGTAGAAGAGGAAAGTAAACAGCTATCAGACAATGAGCGTTATCACCTCATTTGTTTTTTTCTTAATGAACAAAATAGGAGATTCTGGAACATTACGCCCACCCAAAAACCACACAAGCCAAGTAAACTTGCATTACAAACAAACCACCCTACCTGCTAGCAGGGCAGTTTCTAGTGTAGGCACAGAACAAGCAAGTTGCAAATGCACTGCTGGAGGCCATTTAGTCCAAGCCCATGCTCCAAGCAGAAAAAAAGAGTAACCTTTATTTCACCTTCAGCGCTTCATAAGTTTTCTAAATGTTCACTTAACTGTCAGTCTAAAAAAAATTAAAATAACTTATGATTAAGTTATTATGGAATAAATAAAGATCTGATCCTGAAAGTATACACAGGGGTTCATGTCCTATCCAGAGCTAATAAAAAATTTCCAAATCTCACACTCAAGAAAAGTTCCAACAATAAAAGGATAACAGATATTCTTCACAAGGCCAAGAATATATATATAAAAAAAAAAAATTGAACACTTGCATAAGAAAGCTTTTCTAATAATGATTTTCTTTTCTTAATCAAGACCTGGGCATTTTATGACTCCTTAACATATATGTTAATGCATGTTTTCTCACTGTCACTTAAATTTTATGTAATACTTGATTGAAGTATGAGAAAGATAGCCTCAAGGTGTTGAATGCTACAACAGAAATCAACAAGAAATTTCAGTATGTGCAGAATCAGTTGAAATAGTTGTGTTTTCTTCTCCCAAACTTAATTCTGTGTCAGTTATTTTAAAACCATTCCTGTGGATCTAATTAATTATATAAACTTACAACACTGTCTTTTCAATGGGGATCTTTGTCTGTCCTGTTGGTACAATGTTTCTGAGTACTGAACAAGTCTTAGGTATCTTTCTTCATCTCAAGCATAACAAATCCTATGCAAAAATTATATTCAATCTGAACATCTATAGACATGCCTGTATATATAAAAGCACTTAACTTGATTGCTGTTGCGACCAAATTCCCCGAGAGACAACAACTTTTTTGGCTGACCTCTCAACACAGAGGAGCCACTGTAGAAAGCAATCAGTAAAGGGTCACCACACTACAACCTGTAGTCTTTAAATGTTAAGTACAAATCAACAAATTCACCACATCGTACATCCACAAACGTTTTGGCTCCATAAAGCATGATATTTCTCAGAAAACCTACACAGCTGGGGCACAGCCTTGGTTTACGCTATCTAGAGACTTGTTACCAATGTTTTTCAAAGCCTGGAGGCAGCTTACATGAAATAGCAACTGTCTGCCTGGCTGATGTGTCTTATGCCCTTGAAAAGCTAATGAATCCCAAGCACCCCAGTCTGCAAGGCATCTCTTGTGTGAGTTCAACAGCTCTTCTTTCATGCTTTCAGAGTCAGGACTATTCCACTATGAAGGGAGATGTGGATGTGAGGGATAAACAGCATTGCTCTAAGCTGCACTGAACAAATCCGTAATGGGGGGGTGGCAGGAAAAGTAGCAGAAGACAAAGACACCAGGGCACTAGTACTTTTTCAGCTTCTTTTTCTTATCTGTATTTTAAAATGAAAATTAAAACTTTTGTAGAAAACATTTAATGAAAAACAAAAATTCTGAGCTTCGAAGAATTAGCAGCTCTGTGACAACCATACCTGAATTATGACATTTCAGGCACCTGACTTCAGCTGTGCTTCTCTGATTTTTACCTGTTTTAACACATACACAAACAGCACCTCAGAACCAGAGTGCAAAATTCTAAAGAACACAGCAATACAAAGTGCTTAGGTAGCTACAGCATTCTGGGAAAAAAGAAAAGGAAGCAAATCTGAATTAAAGCATTCAGAGCAACAGCTCAGAAAAAGGAAAAGCTGGCAGAGAGCATTAAAGAAAAACAGACCTTCTTGGATTTAGGGTATTTTAGTTTTGATTTGTAAAAATTAAAATAGCAAATAAGGAGTAAAGTCAGCTGAAACCCACTTATGGAAAACGGGCAAATTTAATCTTTAAGATTTCTATAACTTTAAAACAATAGAATTAAATTACAGGAAAAGTAGAAGAAAAGAAAACAAAGGAGGAACATTAGAAGGACATTTGGATATTCAACAATCATTTGTAATCCATAAAGGGAGCCTGAGAGGGACCTACCTTGTAAGGTTACTACTTTTAAAAGGAAATAGACCCAAGAGGCATTAGCAGGAGTGAACAAAAAGGGGAAAATGCTGTGAGGGAGGAAGAGAAGAGAATGAGTATAAGCCATGAGAGAAAACTGAAATGTGTCTAGAAAGCGAGGTGAGATCTCGACTAAAGACAATGCGGTGACTGAAAATGGAGATGTCCACAAAGCTACAGCACAGAGGTATGGAAAAGCAGCTGCAAGAGCTAACAAGGACACAATGCTGGCATTGCAGCCATTGCCCAAGCCCAGCCCTGCTCGAGGAGCCATGTATTGCCGTCCTGGCTGTTTTGGACACTTTCTACCACAAAACTCATTCCAGCTTCAGATTCAAGCCCTGACAGTGATGGACCAGCAAGTGACCTACTCCTCCAGATGGGTAACACTCCACCAAGAGCAGGATGCATAAACCAGTGGGTTGGGAGCTGTGAAGGATAACAGCATGAGTAATTGCAAAAGGAAAAAAAAAAAAGAACAAGTCAAGAGAACTATTACAATACAGACACGTGCTGGTAAAGATTGGCGTTTCTCTCAGATGCTGTTTCCTCAGGGATGCCCTTTTCAAAACTATTAATTTCTTGTCTGGAAGATAATTTATCACTGAACTGCTCTTTAAAACTTCACCTTGTTATGACAGTGACAAAATAATAGGCCCAACACAAATGCTCAGCAGCGCATTTCAGAAGCCGCATTTGCCAGATTTTACATTGGTCTCATAAACCATCCTGAAAAATAAAACTTAATGCCTGGTGGCAGTCACGTATAATTATTCTTCTGTAAAGTACTAATACACATTTGGGCTGATTTAGAACTTGGCATAAAATAATTAAGCAGAGTCATGAATTTATGCCCAGCAAGCCTTGTGCTCAGCGGAAGTTTGGTGTAGCATTTATTCTGAACACGCTCAGTATCACAGCCACGGCACCTCCTCTACGTACCACAAACAACAATAAAATGCCTGGTGTATACACAAGAGCTGTCTCCTGAGGGGCAGTGAATCAAGCTGGGTCATAAAACAGCGCAGGCTCCCGATGAAAAGCAGCAGAAATGCATTTCAGAATTCACCATCAACGGCAGGCCCTCTACAAACACTTAAGCCAAAAACTCTTGCCCCTTCACACCACGCTGTTGACCACTGCTCCTCAAAACAGCTAGAGAAGAAAGGATGGGTTTACCAAAGGAAAATTATCAGCCGAACATCTTAATGGCATGAATGACAGGCAGATATGCATAAAGTGGAGACTTGATCATGCATTTCAGTCAGTGCTTTCCCTAAACAGTTCAGTCAGTAGGAGAAAATGTAGAATACCCACGGTAATGATGAAAAATGGTAAATGAATCAAGGAAGAAAGAAAAAAAATCAGAGCTGTGGGGGATAACATTTGGCTTGATAACATGACTTTGAAATTCTAGAAGGATAGAGGGAGTTTTCACCTGAGACCATGTAACTAAATAAACCAACAAATGTAATTTATGTTTGAGCCAGTCAAAGCTTTGAAATTCATCAGTTACTGATTTATTATTATCCTGTTACAAGCACTCTGCTGTTCAAAATAAGCAGCAACTTAAGTTTCAAAGCTAAAAGAAAGCTTCAACTACTAGTGTTTTCTGAGCGCCTGCTTAAACACACAAGGAATCTGAGACACAAAAATAGACCCGGAATTCCAGTGTAATTACCTTTTCAAGATCAGAAGAAACCAAATGTAACTAGAAGAATAAAAGAAGCTGGGTCTTAACCCTTACAAAGCAATTAAAAAAGAAATAAATAAAAGGTATCAATGCTTATGAAATCATCAAGACCAGCTCATTACTCACCGGGCCCAGTTCCATGCTCTGAGCAGCCCTTTCAGGCATGTCTTGAAGAATGATTGACGCAAAGCCTTATCTTCTTGTTCAAGTGTGAAAAGGTAGTGGGACTTTACATTATTTTAAATGAATTTATCATTTTATCACTGTTTTAAACTAAAGTTTAGTTGATGTTTCCTGGAAGCAAGCAGATTTTCAAGAGCATGCCTAGCTCACAGAACGCCTCTCAGGAAAGTACCAGGATTTTGGTTAGACTCACAGAATGGCTTGGGTTGCAAGGGACCTTAAAGTTAATCGATTCCACCCCCCTGCCACGATCTGGGGTAACAGGTCCTCATGAGGGTGACGCAGAGGCTCCATTTCTCACTTACTCTTTTCCATAGATCCTGTATATTCTGTCCTACTCAAGACTGAGCAGCACAGCAGGAAGCGTATCTTGACCTGCTCCTGGACACTATCCCCTAGATCACGCTGAGCTTTCCGCAGGGTGGGTGCCAAGAAGAAACCACAGAAACTGGGGCTTCTCACAGGCTGGAGGAGCGACACCTCAT
Organism: Heteronetta atricapilla; assembly: GCA_011075105.1. Taxonomy (NCBI): domain Eukaryota; kingdom Metazoa; phylum Chordata; class Aves; order Anseriformes; family Anatidae; genus Heteronetta; species Heteronetta atricapilla. Next base: position 1,691,695 of record CM021736.1, read on the forward strand.
AGCACTCTAACATGGAGCCCTATAATTAAAAGATTTTCTGCATGGTTCGGAAGGGCCTGGGGGGTCTTCCCTCCCCCCCCCCCCCCCCCCCCCCCAAATCTGGGATGACAACCAAAAATAAGCACAGTAGGGAAGGACGTATGCAGGGGTTGCTGTAATGGCATTTGTCACAAGCCCTTCTTCTTCCCTCTTTCAGCAGCTCCACAGTCCTTTCACTTGGTTGTCATTTATAAGCTTTTGTGCATTTTGATAAAAAAAAAATCTTCCATATTCCAACAAAGGTAAAGAGAGGAATCCTTTTGGCACAGAAAAAAAGAAGGAGACCAATCTAGGATTCCATCACACTATTAAATATATCAACGGATGTCTAATTAGACTTTGAAAAGAACTACAGTGGCTCAGACTCCCAACTACAACCTAATCCACATAGGCTTAGAAACATAACGCCCTTAATCTTTCAAAAAAGCTTATTAGACACCTATCTGCAAATGCAGGATCTGCTAATTGACTTCAGCTCTCCATACCCAAGTGCTCTGGGATGCATCCAAATTATCTACTGAGAAGAGACCCCCAAGCTAAGAGGAAACCCACCCTACTGTAAATCCACCTGCTGCCTGCTCAAAGTGCTGCGCAGCCTCGCTGGATCAGTCTGAACAGGCAGAGCCAGCTTTCATGCAGGCTTCAGCAGGGGCTTTCAGCAGCACTCTGCTGGACTAGACTGTTTCACATGCAGCAACACCACTTCCAAACCTATGCTGCAGATGGTGTTTCCTTGGGTCAGGCTCCAGAGTAGTTCATGTATAAAGCCAGAGGAAAACTGCCTGTACTTTTTGAAGACATATAAGAACTCCTAAAAACGAGAGAGTAAAATAGTCTAAAAGTCACTATCTTACCATCATTACTACCATGGCAACAAGATTTAAAAACAACTGTTCAGATTAAGATTTTGCAAAGCAACTTAATCTACGCAACCAAAGTACATCTTTGCATAAATTAGAGAGGATTTTTAACAGAGGTCTGCTACAGCCAGATCATTTCCACATTTACATAGGTTATCTGGGGAAGACGGGGAAAAGTGAGGTTAGAATAAAAATACATTTAAGAGGTTACAAATGCCTCTAATTAAACCATGAGGGCTGCCTCCTGGCGCTCTGCTGCTCTGCACACTCCAGCGGCCCTTGGGCAGGGCACGCTGGGCGGTTGGTGCAGGCCTGACCCAGGCCTGATCCTTCTTGGTGCATGACCAAGCTCCGAGCCCCACATTCCTGCTGATGCCTGTTTCACACCTCTTTGTGAACTCAGCAAAGAACACCTCCTCCCTAGGTCCCTTGCTACCAGATGCTTAAATCTATTCCTAGCTCTGCCTCCCGTTCACCATGACAGCGATGTGCCCCGGGGAGGAGATTTTCCTCCAGATGAGCAGGCCAAATGTGTATCTCCTCCTTCCACAGGAGGAAGGGCTTCACAACAGCAGAACTTAGCAGGAATTTAAGTCATGCAGGGCAATAGAAGCAGTATCACTTGGTGAAAACAAGGCAAGTAAGAATTTAAAAGATTTTAGAATTTAAAGATAACAAAAAACATTTTAAAGATAACAAAAAACGTTTTAAAGATAACAAAAAATGTTTTTACAAATACATCAACACAAAAAGGAGGACTAAGGAGAATCTCCATCCTTTACTGGATGCAGGGGGAAACTTAGTTACAAGAGATGAGGAAAAGGCGGAGGTGCTCAATGCCTTCTTTGCCTCAGTCTTTAGCGGCAATACCAGTTGTTCTCTGGATACCCAGTACCCTGAGCTGGTGGAAGGGGATGGGGAGCAGGATGTGGCCCTCACCATCCATGAAGAACTGGTTGGTGACCTGCTACGGCACTTGGATGTGTGCAAGTCGATGGGGCCGGATGGGATCCACCCAAGGGTACTGAGAGAACTGGCAGAGGAGCTGGCCAAGCCCCTATCCATCATTTATCAGCAGTCCTGGCTATCGGGGGAGGTCCCAGCTGACTGGCGGCTAGCAAATGTGACGCCCATCTACAAGAAGGGCTGGAGGGCAGACCCGGGGAACTATAGGCCTGTCAGTTTGACCTCAGTGCCAGGGAAGCTCATGGAGCAGATCCTCTTGAGAGTCATCAGGTGGCACTTGAAGGGCAAGCAGGCAATCAGGCCCAGTCAGCATGGGTTTATGGAAGGCAGATCCTGCTTGACGAACCTGATCTCCTTCTATGACAAAGTGATGCGCTGGGTGGACGAGGGAAAGGCTGTGGATGTGGTCTACCTTGACTTCAGCAAGGCTTTTGACACCGTCTCCCACAGCATTCTCCTCAAGAAACTGGCTGCGCTTGGCTTGGACTGGCGCACGCTTCGTTGGGTTAGAAACTGGCTGGATAGCCGGGCCCAAAGAGTCATGGTAAATGGAGTCAAGTCCAGTTGGAGGCCAGTCACTAGTGGCGTCCCCCAGGGCTCGGTGCTGGGGCCGGTCCTCTTTAATATCTTCATCAATGATCTGGACGAGGGCATTGAGTGCACCCTCAGTAAGTTTGCAGATGACACCAAGTTAGGTGCGTGTCGATCTGCTCAAGGGTAGGAAGGCTCTGCAGGAGGATCTGGATAGGCTGCACCGATGGGCTGAGGTCAACTACATGAAGTTCAACAAGGCCAAGTGCCGGGTCCTGCACCTGGGGCGCAATAACCCCAAGCAGAGTTACAGGCTGGGAGATGAGTGGTTGGAGAGCTGCCAGGCAGAGAAGGACCTGGGAGTGATGGTGGACAGTCGGCTGAATATGAGCCAGCAGTGTGCCCAGGTGGCCAAGAAGGCCAACGGCATCCTGGCTTGTATCAGAAACAGTGTGACCAGCAGGGCTAGGGAAGTGATTGTCCCCCTGTACTCGGCTCTGGTGAGGCCGCACCTCGAGTATTGTGTTCAGTTTTGGGCCCCTCGCTACAAGAAGGACATGGAGGTGCTTGAGCGAGTCCAGAGAAGGGCGACGAAGCTGGTGAGGGGCCTGGAGAACAAGTCCTACGAGGAGTGGCTGAAGGAGCTGGGCTTGTTCAGCCTGGAGAAGAGGAGGCTCAGGGGCGACCTTATCGCTCTCTACAGATACCTCAAAGGAGGCTGTAGCGAGGTGGGGGTTGGTCTGTTCTCCCACGTGCCTGGTGACAGGACGAGGGGGAATGGGCTTAAGTTGCGCCAGGGGATTTTTAGGTTAGACATTAGGAAGAACTTCTTTACTGAAAGGGTTGTTAGGCACTGGAACAGGCTGCCCAGGGAGGTGGTGGAGTCACCATCCCTGGAAGTCTTTAAAAGACGTTTAGATGTAGAGCTTAGGGATATGGTTTAGTGGGGACTGTTAGGGTTAGGTTAGAGGTTGGACTCGATGATCTTGAGGTCTCTTCCAACCTAGAAATTCTGTGATTCTGTGATTCTGGAATTTAGATGCATCATCTGACTTGCTGTGCTGACCTATACACACTACTCTTGCTTCTAACTGGATTTTCACAGTACCCACTTTCAGCCACGACAATAGGAAGTGTAATAAACCATTCTTCCACAACCTGTGTAAACACTTTTCTAAACCTTGTGAGGGAAGAAACTGCTTATATTTGTGAACACTGTCAACAAAGATTTCAATACAAGTTTCCTTCAAAGTTCTCCCGTGCTCCTCTTTCCTTCCTTTGGGACAGAAAAATAGAGCTCTGTACGTTAGTTTGCTTTGGGTATCCATGCTAGGTAACAGACGAACTCCAAAAATAAAGCCACACCAAAACACTTACACAGCGCGACCCAATAGGTTCCGGAAATCAGTATCGGAGGGCTGACTGCAGCAGTCACCTCCCTTTCCCCAGACCAAAACCAATTTTAAGTAGGCTTAAAATGCATTAAATACTCCCATCCTTGCACAGCTTTGCTGGAACTGTAAAGGAGAAGAACATTGCTAGTATAATTGCATTCAAGGTTTAAGAATCATACAAAGGAAATAAATTGTTGAAATACGCAGTTCTTCAAAGGTAAACTGACAACCTGAGAATAGGTATGCATTGAACATCACAATTTAGCATGAATAACTTAATCTGAATACTCAAGTTGTCAAAGATGAGCCATTCAGAAACTATAAATCATTTTGACGAGGTTTTCCACTAAAAATAATATTTCAAGTGCATTTTAAAAATGCCTTGGTATTACACAGCATAGCCATTCCTTGGTATTACACAGCATAGCCATTATTCAAAAAATTACACCTGCTCCAGATGAGGGGGTGAATTCCAAATTCGTCATTTTAAATGTCCAGACTAGGAAAGACCTGTGCTCTTGCCGGATCTGCTGCTTACTTCTAGTTATTCAATATTTAGTGAGCAAAGCTCAATAGCTCGCAGCTGAGTGAGTGGTGTGTGGGTGCACTGAGACAGCTCCAAGTCATAAACCCGAGAGATTAAAGCAGGTACAACTGGAGCCGAGACGTGGCACCTGAACAGAAGACAGAATGCAAAACAATACAGCTGTAATGACGGTGTACGGCTCCTAAGAACCTACACAGGTTCTTAGACAGTTCATTACGAAGATAATGGAAAAAACACCTCATCCCTGAAGATAATGTAAGGTTTTCTATTTCACCTCCCCTGAAGAGTACCAACAGCTTAGGATATTTTCTAGACAGCTGGCAGCACAAGAACATTTTAAACAATTCCAACTCTGTCACTTGCTAACTGTATTTTCTATCCTTAAGAATAAGTTAATCAGTTTCTGAAAGGCAACTTCCTTTCTTTCCCACTCCCAACTCAAACTGCTTCCTGCTTTTTGACCCTGATTTTTCTTGAAGTGCACCATTTAAGGAAAATTACTGAAAAAAATAATTTGTTGAGATTTTTAACAAAAACTCTGCTTAAATACTAGCCAGTGTTGACGTCTGTGCTCATGAATAAAAGAGGAGTAAGCAGCTCATTCATTTTACAGCTCCTTCAGTCTTCACACATTTGTACTCCATGAAAAATATGGAAATGTGATTTAAATCTGTGGTATAAAAATAGCAACAGACACCAAAATTGATTCATGACTTTTCAACGATATTCTTAATACCAAAAGCCTAAGAATATATAATTTCAGAAAGAAAATGACCAGGCTTGAATGAAACAAAAATTATATCCATAAATTTAGGCCCTTTTCCCCATCTCATGCATTTATACACTAAATCAAAGTTGCTGGATGAGACGTGATACTCTAGTTTACATTTTGATTTCAACAACTCAAGACAGCATTTTGAGCACCAGCACATATGAGCCAGCTGCTAACATGAAGAACGGAAGGGAAAACAAATACAAGTTACAAAAAGCATTCCAAATTCCATCTTGTCGAAATCATTAGATGAGTGCAAGAAACTTCTACAACCTCTAGTTTTAACACTTACCCTTTACCTGTTTTGTTCCAAATCTTCTTCCCTGACAGGAACAGCTACACTTGTCCAGGATGTTTAAGCTTTCTTGAAATACAGATTTGTTACACTCTGTTAAGCTTTCTAATGCTGCATTTGATAATGATTCTTGGGACAGCTGATTAAGAACAAATAAGCCCTAGTCTTAATTAGCTACATCCCTGAAATTCTATATTTGGCAACCGAGTAAGCAAGCCATGACAGAAAAAGAGTATTTTTAAAAGGAGGTCATTGAACTGTATAATATTAGCCGATTTTCCTCCATTATGAGGATTTTGAGGTCAGCAGACTTGGAAAATCCTCAGCTCTAAAACAACACTTTGCTAGAAGAATAATCCAAGACACAACAGAGACTCTCTTGGTGCTCTTGCCCTTGCACACTTCTGCGCGCTTGCCATCCCGAAGCCAAGGAGCACAGCATGAGCCAGCAAATCCTTTTCTGGTGTTTTTGCCAAAACTTGTCTAAATTGTACACCATTCCCTGTAGATTTCTATGGCCCAAAGCAGCTCCTCTCTACAAGTCCAACTGACACATTGCTAAAAGGCAAGGGAATACCCAGGATGATCTGGACCCAGCACTGGTCAATGCTGTCCACACCAAGCTGTGGGGGCTTCCTTTGGGTGGCCTGACCATCGGCCCATACCACCACAGCCACAGAGGGAAGAAGGAGTCACTCTGCAGCACGGTAGATTCAGTCTTCAGCCTAAAGTAGCAGCCCCAACACTGTGCAGCCACACAGCATAAACAAGTCAAATCCACCCATCTTGTTAGGATTTGTTCACAACATTGCACAAGGGTAACTCCTGACAGGCATTGCTTAATCTGGCAGGTTGCATTACAGTTAATGTATCACCTTTCTTTCTATATAAAAACATAAAGCCAGAATAAACTCCATATCGCATGTTTGACAAAATGTTTTTATGTGCCTGGGCCTGATCCAGCTCAAATTGGTATTGCTAGATAATCTAACACAGACCAAGTACCAGTGAACAGGTGCAGCACAGACAAATTCAGCAAAATACTGCTGGTGCCCAACACTACAATCTTATTAGTCATCTAGACTGTATTAGCAGCTAAGCGCTACCCCTACACCCTTGGCAGACAGGTATGTAGACTTACCGAGGGATGCAGATTTACCCATGCGATCGGAGAACATTGCACTCGCTACCTGTGCAGTAAGAACTATTACTTTTACAACTGAAGATAAGCGGATGGTTTAGAAGCAAAGTTGATTGAGCTCTTCTGTCCCTTGCTCTGCAAGGTAATAATTCATTCAAAGTTCTATTTATTGGCTGCAATAACTTAATTTACCCTTTACCATATGTATAAATGACATACTATGTTTCCAAGAGCTATGGAAACCAGATTCCAGTTTGGTGACAATATATTTGAAAATGAATGCTTTCCACAGTTGGAAAAAATGCTCACAGAGACTTTATAAAGCTTTACAATTGTCTGTAGATTTGAGTAAAAATTATGTGTGGACATGTATGCATATAGACAATTGCAAAATGTAGAATAGAAATCAACTGAGGCAGTTTCTCTCTGGAAACATTTCATGTGAGTGATAACATATGCTCATCACTTGATTTTCATCTATTATAAAAATGTAATTGTTAATTGTCACCAAGAAATAGTTCACTAACTGAAAGTTAAATGCAAAGGGTCTGCAAATTAACTTTATGGGGTAACTAAGAAAACCAATTAAAAATTACAGTAGATTTCAGCTTGGACCCTTCTCCATTCCCACGCATCCCAGACTTGAGAGACTACCTTTTCTCAAAATCACCTGAAATAGGAAAACAAACACTATTTTTTTTCTTCATGATACATAAAGCTCACTCTTAAACAATACGAAATAGCTGAAAACACATTGTTTTCAAGTTGAAGATCCAGAGGCTTGCGCTTGCTAAGACAGTAAATTATAACTTACAGGAATATGTAACTTGATAGATTCTAACATCTCTAAGCAACGTGCAAGCATCTGTACAGCTTAAAAGAAAATCAAGTTTTCCTTCCTGCCGCAAGAAACCCAGAGCTGCGGCTGAAAGCTCTGCCCTGTTTCAGTCCTGTTAATCCTCATGGAATAGCTTTAAGTCTTGCTCAGGTGCTGAGTACACAAGCCTGTCCTCGGCTCATCTTATTTATAACTCCCCCCCCCCAGCTGAGTGTTAACAGGCCCATCTCACAGCCGGTCAGCGCTGCTAGCTGCGGAGGGCAGGCCAGCAGGCTGCGTTTGATGCACGGGGTGCCGGCGGAGGAGAGCACCGCAGATAGAGACTGCAGGCAGAGCGAGAAGTCAAAGGAGCAAGTCTTACATGTGATATAAAAGACCGGGGG
>CM021736.1:1708234-1871075 GCA_011075105.1 Heteronetta atricapilla
CACACAGTACTCGAGGTGAGGCCGCACCAGCGCAGAGTAGAGCGGGAGAGAAAAGGTACACTGTACACTGGAGTTTGGTGATTTGCAGAGGAATTTCTGCAAGTGTGGGCAGGTGAAGCAATTAAATTTATCATGAGATAAATTTCAATCAAAAGAAGAGATTAGAGTAATAGCAAAAACTAATTCTACAGCTGGGGAAGTTTTCCTTCCCCACAACAGGATGCATAGAAGAAATTCTAGCTGAGAATCACAGTGATGGCACCAATAAAAAAAAAATCTCAACCAATGTGACTTTGTTGCACAGATAACAGTACAGATGATCATTTTATGTTATTTCAACCACCCCAGTACTAAACAAATATCAGACTGCGTTTTAGGACGTCTGCCACCCCTCCACTTCATCCAAAGACAGAGCCTAATAGTGCCTTAGACTTGCTTAGTTTCGCATTCATCAGCATACACTGAACAGATAAAGCTAAAATTGCAGCGTTACATACATTTCCGATTCCAAGGCAAACAAATTCAACTTCAGCCTTTAAAGACGAGTCCCATGTTTTAAATACATGGGCAGTACGTGTATTTTCTTGCCAAACACAGTCAGCAAGCTCAGGTGCTGTGTTTTATCACCATGCACCAGAAGGGCCTTGTGGAAAACACCGGGTACACGACCAACGTCTTTGGGCTGAAGCCTGCCCCAGCCGTCCTGGCTGTGCCCCTGCACCCCCGCTGCTCCCTGGGGGCAGAGGTCGGCCTTGGCTCTGTGCAGGCGCAGCAGCTCTGACACGGGGTGTGAGCATAGCAGACCCTGGAACACCCTTCCCGCAGAGACAGTGGAAAAACAACAACAACAACAAAAAAAAACAGTTCAACATTTTCAAAATCTGCCCTAATTTTCTTAAGAAAGGGATTACATGAAATGGTTTTCAGCAATATTAGGAGTTTCAATTCCTCTTGAATTTTATATAATGTTCCTCAATAGAAATTGATTCAACAGTAACAGATTGCTTTATTCAACAGAAACAAGCACAGATAATTGCAGCACCAAGGCTGACTTACAAAGGAAGTATTTACATACCACTCTTTTTTGCTTCTTTTTGTTGTTGTTTGCTTTGTTTTGAAGTGCCTTATATTTGATTATGGGCCTCCACATAAACCCATGAGACATTTTCAACTCTTCTGATTCGTGCTGCAGATGACTATAACATAACGCTGACGCTTACATAGCTAACAACAAAAAAATGTTTATAAGACTAGTGCAATAGCTGAGACAGAAGAGTTCCCCTCCATCATGGGGTTTCTTCCACAGGAGGCCCTTGCCCATCAGCCTCGTGCAGCAGAGGCTGTTTCTCAAGGCACCTCCACTCCGCCAGAAGCGCCTGCAGAAGCGCGATGCTGAAGCACCGTCTGTTTGCTCTCCATGTATTTGTTCTCTGCTCTCAACAGAAAGCCACTTGTCCTTGAAATTCCTGGGCATAATGGAGTGGTCACAGAAGTCAAATCATGCTGAATTGAGCTCACTTAAAAACGGCAGAAAAGGCTGTTTCTAAATGAGCTTCCCTACCTCTGGTTGCCCCAGTATAATCGTATTTCTTGTCTAAGCAGCAGCGCTGGGGAATGTACTCATGATGCAGCAGGGTCCTCCCACCCAGGCACACCACAGGAAAGGCAGTAGCCATCAGGCAAGTGAAACAACAAGCTAGGAAGGCTTTCCTGAAAGCCTACAGGAAAGCATTTCTGTTCCTGTCATTAACTTCACTGCTCCCTCTAACTGGTGTTTTTGCTTTACCATTACACGATCAAGGCAAAGGCAGACAAAGTGCCTGCCTCCTTGGGAGCAAACTCAAAATCCATTTAACAAACTCTTCATGGAATAGTTACGTGGCTTAGATCTGTTTGGTTTCTGATAGCTCATTATCATTACTTTAATCTCTAATTATTTTTAATGAGATGGCTCAGAGGAATCCCTCAATCATGGCTCTAGGTAAGATGCTCAGAAAGGTCAAACAGCATGAGCCGGCAACCCAAATAATCCTGTCCTCTACCACGGGAGAGCTGCCCCATCCACTCCCCATCCGAATACACATTGAAGCTTCTCAACTTCTAAATTCAAGCTAAACAAAACATTTAAATTACTGGGAACAGCGTCTGAAGTTGGCTGCTGTAATCATTAGATCACGACTGCAAGGCCTGCCATCACACTGGCTGCATGGAAGTTCAGGAATGAAAACGGCTTGCCCCACAAAAAGCCTTCCTACAAATTTCAGTGACTATAACCAAAATGCAGTCTCCCACGGCATTTACTAGAGGGGCTGGGAGTTTCCAGTGACACCCCAGCACTCAAGGAGAACTTCACGAAGGCAGTCTGAGGGCCAGGGGAGTCCCCCTGCCCTGAGGGAGCAGCCTGCAGGGAGAGCAGCACTGGCCTCGGGAGGAGCAGCCCACCCGAGCCTTCCTGGGGATGTTACTCCCCAAGACAACTCATCTCCTCCCAGGCGCTCCTGAAATTAAAGCTGGAAAAACATCCACTTCAATTTGCAAATCACTGCGTCTTTCTCCAGCTGTTTCAAAAATACCCAATTAGTACTCTACATTATTTTACATTTTATTCTGTATTCAATTTTGCTTTCAAATATTCAGATGTAACTAGATTTTTATATATGTATATATATAACAGTCACAGGACATACAACCACAGACAATCTCACAAGACTGACTCAATCCTAGCCGATTTGCAGCCTGATTTGAAAGACCTTATTTAATGAAGTTCTACTCAGTAACTGTGGAAGGTAATTATTCTGTTTGGTGGCAGAGCAGAAGACAGTATTTTCATTCTCTGTCACTGGAACAAAAGACCAGCCTCTAAATGCCATCAGAGGCTGTAGAAGGCTCTGTTACTTTCCAGCATCCATCCAGTACTTGCCTCAGAAAACCTCACCATACAGGCACTACATGTTAGCTGTCAAGCACTTCTGCTGTACAAATGACGTCTGGAACATTAAACTGAACAGTTAGCCAATAATTAGCACGTATGTTTAATCCACGTGGAAAACATTCTGAAAGATGTTATGTACCATAAAACTGCTTCCCATAAAGTGTTGAACTCAAAGAACAGAATTAAGGCCTGACAACTGTGATACACTGAATAAAGTTACGTTCCTTCAGCAAGAAAACTCTTACCCAATATCTGCAAGCACAACGTACAAGCAATATTCCAAGAATACAACACTGCCTCTTATTGTTTTTTTTTTTATTGTGAATTTGTCCAAACTTTCTGAATCCACGCAAGTGCTTAGCATCTGCGACATACTAGAGCAAGCTTACTTTGAACCTAGTCACTGCCACTCGCACCCCAAAATGTGCTGTGATCCTAAACCCAAAGGGAACACTCAGCATTCAGCAGCACCCCTCAGTTCAGTGACAGCAGCAAATGTCACACAGCAGTCCTGATTTCAAGCATGCTTTCTCCTATTTTGACCATTTCCATCCATGTTGAGAAAGAAAATAGAGGGGTGGTGAAGATTTTTTTAAAAACTCAAAGTATGCAAAGTCTTCTGTTTCATTTATTCTGTGACTTTTAGGCACATAAATCTCTTAAGAGATGTACAACTAGAACCCACTGAAGTCCAGTCCTCAAGCCTGAATACTACAGCCATATTAAATAACAAGCTAATGAGACTGTATTAATGAAAAACTAGATATGTGGTATCTGCCTGATCATTGACTGGAAATTACAGGGAGCTCACGCGCATGCCATACAAAAGATGTACTATGGAAGAAAGCTAAAACACTGCACTAATGGATTAATTAAAACCTTGCCAGAACAGAAAGTGCCACGAGGGCTGGTTGGGAAGCACTGAGGTGGCCGGAGATGGCAGGGCCTGCTGACCGAGTCTGCCTCAAGAGAGCCAAGTGGTTCACAAACCAGAGCATCACGGAACACCCTGAAACCCCAAGCCCGTGGGCTTTGCAGAAATCCCCAGCAGAGCTCTGGGGGTTTGTGACATGCAGGGAAAATCATGGTGTGTTCTCTGTATTTTGTTTGTTTTCTTATATCAGAGATAGAGGAAATAAAATAAATGAAATTCTAAGAGTCCGTGGCAGTGGCTGAGGTCACAACACTTCACACTTAGATCTTCTGAACCATGCATTCTGCTTACAGATGTACTTTATTCTCAGCAATGCGCAAATTGCTCATTAAGCACATAGTCCGTTAAAAAACCTCATACTTACATCTCCACGTTTTGCACTTCCACTGCTCTTTCAGCAGGGAACGCTCACAGGAAAAAGCCATGAAAGGGTCTCTCTAAACACCTCGATTTACAGAACACGGCTGCTAATAAAAAGCTACATAGAACCATACATTTAAGCTATCCGAGTAACTAAGCAACCCAATTTAAGGAGAAAATGTCCTGTCTTGTTTCCTGTGTAGCTGAATTCAGAACTACAGCTGTGCAATTTAGGATAAGCTTGGCATAACCTTTACATTAGCAGGCTTGTGCTGCAATTGCTCTGTATTGAAAATAGCATAAGAAGGGCTTTCACAGACTATTTTGAGCTCTTCCTGATAGACATCTCTAATTGTTGGAACTGGGAAGGAACAACAGCAAACTTGAGTTTGATTCAAACGCATTTGTGATACTTCTAAAAATTACACTGAGTTTCTGTGCTTTGATTCAGACTGCAAATTAATGGCTCAGCTAAGCACTACTGTAAAATTCACAGCTCAGATTCAAATACTCAGGTGAAAGACGATCCAAATGCTCAAATCTGACTGTAGACTCACTTGGGTTTGTTTTTTAACAGAAGAAAAGGCAAGCTGACAGATAATAAAGCACAAAAAAGGACATAAATCTGAGTATTATTCTGAGTTCTTGTTCACATAGCCTCACAAAAAAATATTCTCATACAGAATACGCATCCCCAACAGCTGACTTACTGGAAGCTTTATTTCTCCATTCTTCAAACATTTTCATACAGATATAATACAGATAAAGGGTTTTATATGTGAAAATTGCCCTGCAAGTGCTATGTATTGGTATTTTATTTTTACTGCTTTACAAAATGCAGTAGCATTGATCTTTTGAGCAATATTCCTGCAGACCAAAACAACATCCATTTTACAAGCAGTTCTGGAGTTGACAGAGCCTTTTAAAAATCATATTCATTCCCCCAAACACTATAAAACACAAAAAACATGATGCTATGCCAAGTAGCACCTAAAACTGCTATTAACCAAACGTAACTTTTAAGACCGTGAAAATGCACTGGATGAAATCAAGAAAAGCTGTAACATCTTCAGACATGCTAAAATTATAAAAGTTGACTCAACCTTCTTTTAACCATGGCTATCCCCCGAGCACTAAAGTATCACTGTTTTCAGTATTTCTGAAATTCCATTTTCCCTATTACGACTGATATATTTAAGACAATCGCATACAGTAGAGTGAAAAAAATTTTACTGTTTAGATTAAACTGAATCCAGATACCACAAACAAGTTTTAGAGCTGCATCAGCTTTCGATACTGTATAAAAGCAGACAAAATACTAGTACGAGCAAATCAGAAATAGCAGGTGGAATCCTGTACTGTCAGTGAAACTTCTTTATGTCAAGTAAAATAGGAAGAGCATTTAGTAAACTGAAACATGGGAGAGGGGATGTGGTGTAATTGCCTAAAGTAACTAGGAAAATAAAACTAATATTCACATTTTAAATAAAATGTGCAGTATTGAAGAGGCTTTCAGGGTAGGGTGTAGCTGCATTACCTGAGCGATCCCTGTCTTCCAACCTTAGATGCTGTCGCGCTAGGGGAACCTGGTGTGCTGGCTCTAAGGAGCAGCACGGAGCATAGAGTGGAGAGCAGACACCACGGCTAGGCTCTGTGACCAGGTGGGGACTCGACTGTTCTTGTGCACACCGAGACCGGTAAGCCACACTTTTTGCTACCCTGAGCCAACAACCTGTCATGTTTTGACAAATGTTGTACTCTAGCGTACTTTTGCTCATTATAATATCAAAACACACCTCCATCCTAAAAGCTACCCACCTCCAAGGTGCGACCATGCCTCGCTGAGCATGCGCTCTGAATTTCTTGGAGCCTATTACTTTAAACGGAGATGGGAAAACTTTTCACCACTCATAACTAAGATATGCTTGACTAGAGTCACTCAAGCTCCACCTAAAAGAAAATAATATAAACTGGCCTAAGAGAGAGGGGATGTCAGGGAAGATACCATCGTCAGGGGAGATACCATCCCGAGGGAATACACCATCCCGAGGACCTCCTGACTCCTGGGATCAGTCAGCGGGCTGAGCCTCTCTTCCCCGCATTGGGACACCTTTGGGTGAGATTTGAACACATGATTACACTGTGTGTCTATGTGGAAACTTAGAAATCTCTATAGAGTCTTTCTGCCTTTAACGCATTAATTTCCAGGCTGCACACCTGTGTATTCATGCATGCCAGCTTGCTTTTGCAGACAGTAAATTATCACTGCCAACCCAAAGAACCTGCGTGCCTGTTGCTGTAGTAAATTGCACTTAACTGCATTGTTCCTAGCCGTGATAGTTCTCACTGAATGCAACTAGAGTAAGGACAGTTACACGTTACTGGTGAATCTGTGACCGTGGCAGTTCAGTGCTCTGAATCCAACCAGACCCGTAACATTTAATTGGCTACACCCCCTAACGCGACAGAGAACAGCTGAAGTCCGCCTATAAGTGAGCTAGGAACATCCAGCTGTCCCATTTTCCTAAATGGTTTCTTTGTGACTTTTAGACTTCAGGCTCAGCATCAAGGTCATCGCCACAGAAATCACGTTGAGTTATCGGGTTTCTCATCTTTCCCTGAGCAGTTTCTCCCCCATTCAGTGCAGCACTTTTTGTACACAACAGACACAGAAATCTCAAGTTTGTATCTTCCACAGAACTTAGTGGGATTAGCTGGGACAAAGGAAAGAAGCGTGAATAGGAAGATTAAGGTGAAGTTCAGGAAAAAAAAAAAAAAAAAAAAGAAAGAAAAAAAACACCATGAAATGTTTCTATACACACAGGGGTATTCTCATTTTTAAAAATGATGAGATTTTTTTTGAGTATTACCATCAGTGAATACCACTGAATTGTGTTATTACGAGATCATGGTCTCAGCAACGCTCTTTAAAAAGCAGCGTGTTATAAAATACACTAGAAAAAAAATGTATTGATGGAAAATCTCAAGCTCCCTTTGTATTCCAAAGATTTAAGGAAAAAAAGACACAGCCAGGGCAGGTAACCCGCTGCCTACCTCTGCTAAAAGCAGGCTGCGCAAGCCAAGCTGCACTCCCAGGATTGTTTGTGTTTCGGGCCATTAACTAGCAATTCTGTGAACATTTACATCTTGTGACTATAAATATCTTCCTTGTGACATCTGTAACGAACTCCGTGTTGATCAACATCTTCCTGCGATGTAATCAAGGCACCACGCAGCAGTGCCAGAAGGAGCGGACGCCGCTGTGCTGCTCGGCAGAGCGATGCCCTGCTGCGCCCTCCTTCCCTGAAGGCACCTTCCCCTTCCAGCTCCTTCAGCACTCACCCAACAGCCAGCCAAAGCAGACTTCAGCAGCTGAATTTGATGAGCAGCATGGTGCCAGTTTCCTCCTTTTGCACTAAATCACACCAAACACGGCCCTGTGCTGGGGGGATGAGCTGCTGGGTCCTATGGCCACGGAACTCCCTAGGATCATCTTGCTCATGCCAGAGTGACCCTAAACCCTGCCTGCAAACAACCCTCTGCGTGAACGATGATTTAATTATCAGTCTTGAAGACAGGTTGAAGCCTGAAGGTTTTTAAACCATATTTCCAAGTATGTGTACTGAGAAGACTCAGGAAACAGCATGTAAAGCAACTTTTTACTTGTAATCAAGTTCCTGTGGCTTCATGAAGTTACCACACTTTGCACAGACAATGCTGAAACATGTTCACCTGTGCAAAATGCTATTAGCCAACGATCTGGAAAACACTGCCTGCCACCTTGGGTGAAAAGGTAGAGAGCTGAGAGCCAAAAGCAAGCTCTGAAGTTGCAGACAGAAGGCCCTGTACTGAAAAAGGCAAAGGCATCTTTAAGACACCATGCAGCTCCTACCTGCCATCTGACTGACAGTCCTGTCCACTTGCATGTTCCTCATCTATGAAAAATACCAAGTAATAAGGCTTCACCGAAAGTGTCGTCCTTTGAAGTACCTGTTTAATAAATTATGGTCCAAAGGATTCAGTAATTGAAGTCTGAACTGCTTTCAACACACCAGTCCCAGCCTGGGTCTAAACAGCCTGAACCCAAGTTAATTACAAAAGCAGTAAGGGCTTTCACGTTGAATAGCTACAAAATATTTGTTTTTCTTCTGGTTAAATGCACACTTTTGATACCAATTTTCTTAAGCAAAAACTGATGCATTCTTAATTTATAATTAAACTTTTTGCATATACAGAGGTAACTGTACTTTTTTCTTATATGGCTTGTTCTCCCAGTCCTGCACTTTATTATTTAAACTTGCAGGTAAATTCACAATACATTTCCCAGGTCAAAACATGATTTGCCTGAAAAGTGCAGGATGGAGGGGACACAAAGTTTGTGAAAAGCTGATCCTTTCTTCAAAGCGTGTTTTAGAAACAGCATTTTTTAATATACAAAACCCACGAAGGTATAACTGAAGCCTCTTACGTGAAGCATCTACTTAATGAGCTATGTTCTGAACTGAAAGAATGTTTCTGTAGCATCTCTTCCTCTTGCAATATTTTCCTCATACTTTGTCATAAGAAGACAAACCTTGTTTTGTCTTTGAACTAACGTAAAATTTATTTTAATGAATTTAAGGCTTTAGGCCTCTCCGCTGTAGAAAGCCGCAACAAAAGAGCAATGGGATGAGACTAAAGGCCCGCATGAGCCCACCCCTCAGCAGACAGCGCTCACCAACACCCACCTGCAGAGGATTCCCTGAGCATCCAAGCACCCCCAAGAGACAGCACCCACAACACCAATGCATGGCATCTCTGATCTCTGAAAGACTTCTTCCTGAAACTCGTGCACTTCAGAAAGTATGACTTTTTGTTTTCTAATGCCAGTGAGAATGGTACACCGGCTGTCTGAAACCTTTATCATCAAACAAGAGCTAACATGCAAGAAAACAAAGTCAGGATATTTCCACTGTATTGGAAAAGACATTTCATATCACTTGCAATGTGACTCCAAGCCCTCAAAATATTTGCTTCTGAATTTTTACCTACCTAGAAAATATTTTTTAAAAAGAAACGTCTTATAGGACACACCAATTACCATCAGAATCTGTCTTCCACTACCCTCTGGGAGAGGTGAGGAGATTGGAAAACATTTACCTTTTGCTAAAACGAACACAATGTTGATACATTTGTGCTTCCTGAGATGCCAAATCCCAAAGAAATAGCGTAACAGTTAACAAATCAACTACTACCTGTGCTAATAATGAGTGCAGGTGATGACAAAATGCTGAAGTTCAACTTTTACTGCATAGACTATGAAAATTTGAAATAAGAAGTCCAAAAAGATATTTGGTAGCAGAAACAAAAATTGATATTCTCATAGATTCTTCTCAGTGTTTCAGACCCCATGAAAAATTAGAGGTGCTAAAGGGGTATCGGCATCATCCCATCAGCAATTCCTCTTTCCTCTCCAAATAAATACATACACACAGATATTTAAATGGCATTTTAGGACAAGTATTAGTAGGTGGACTTGCTAAGTCAGTCCAGCCTAGGTGTGTATTCAGGCAAGTTTTACATCAGCAAGGAAGGGCAGAAAAGAGGGCATGTTTTTTTCTTAAATTGCAGAAATATAATAATAATCTGAAAACAGACTACACAGAGGCCCATAAACAGGAGGATGGAAATGATGCCTTCAAGCTGGACTTGGTTTCATTTCTACAGCTGGAAATATAAGGATACAGGGAGCTTTCAAATTCTTCCCTTAAGGTTTCCACTTAAGAGACAGCACTTAAGAGAACCCTGAAGATGATACAGTGACTGCACAGATATTTCTGTAGGCTTGAAATGCATTCCTAGCATCCAGTAGTGCCAAAGACTATTCCCCTCCCCAGTCCATTTGAGCCCTCCCCCCCCTTTTTTTTTTTTATTTTATCTAGCAAGCAGACGCTGATAGAGTATCAGCACAGCGACACAGAAGTACTCAGCTTCTACTCCACACCCAGGCTGACTGTAACGGAGAGCTTGATTAATTTTGTATTAGCTAGATGCACAATTGAAAATAAATCCCAAGCCATCCAAGTACTGGAAGAACAAGCAGATAAAACATTTCCTCTTACCTCTTGTACTTAATTATAGAAAGGTTGTACCCACAACCACTGTTAGAAAAACAGCTGAACACAGCCATGTGCTTTATTACAAAGTATGATTTTTTATGTTAACTAGCAAATGATTTAATATGGGGGGAGGGGGGATTAAGAATCCACTTCCTTGCAAGTCTATTACTGTATAACTAAAAAACCAGTTGATCATCTGAAGCCATTCACTGTTTATCTTGCCTTGGCAGTGTGCTCCTAACTATTTTATTTGCCAGACAAGAGGTTCAGTGATTCTACAGAACTGTGCAGGGACCATGCCTGTAAGCCTCTGGCTTCGTTGGCGGTTTGTGTGCTGAGCAATTCGAAGACAAATAAAGTACAGTAAGTACAGTAGCCTCCATCACTGTTTCTTTGAGCACCCAGGCTGTCATTAGCCAGCAGAGACTCTCATCACCTGTTAATCACTACCTCTTTAGCAGCAGAAAAAGACCAAGTCCTGAAAACAAAACAAAACCGCTAATCCCCTGGAGCTGTGAAATCATCAGCCCGTGCCACTATACCCATTGGTGTTATTAACTGAACAGATAAAACTGGAGATATGAGGAGCAATTGACTTGAGCAGCATCCCGGAGGCAAGCTTCTGTGTCTTCCTGATTAGCTTCATTCAATTATGTCGTCTTAATTGCTCATGTGCTCAAGCTCATTAAATGAAAAATAATATTGCTTTCCTGCAGGTTGTGCACTTGAGACTCGAGGAACGGACATACAGTTGTGCCTTTGAGATGCTGCCAGACAGATCTGAAAGAGCAGTTACGGCTGATCAGAAGAGAAGCAGACTGCTATTTCTCAGGGCTTGTAGGATCCTTGATCTTGTTGTGATCTTTTTCTAAATCACTGGTATCTTTTCACTTTTACATCTTTTTTTTTTTTTTCCCCCCCACTCGAAGACAATCAAAATTTTGGAGTTAACACAACAGCTCATAATCTAACAGCCCTAGAAAACAGATTACTTTAGGCTTGTTTTTACCTTAGTACCGTAAAACCGTAACTAACGCAGCCCAGAAAGAGGATCTGTTCATCCAGAAAGTACTTCAGAACAAAACCTCTCCAATGCTCCCAAACTACACTGCATGTGTAGAAGCAGTGCAATTCTTGCTGAAGATACCACATGGTTACCCAGACAGGCAAAAAGTAGCCACTTTGATATAGAAAATGTAGAAGTAACTACTGCTACTAACCCTACCTCTGCAAAATGATTCCATCTTCTTGTACCGTACCGCTATGCGTAACGGGATTTGCAGATGCCCAATTTAATTGAACATAAAATTGATTTCCTAAGGACAAACACACTTGGTGAACTTCTGGTAAGAAACAGAGCATGGCAGTTTAGTGAAGAAGCTATAAACAATAAAGACAATTCAAGGCCATAAAACAACCCATCCTTGTCTGATTAATGTCTGCTACTGAAAGACATTTAAGGCTGTAAAATTTGCTACAGTTGCATCTGTTATGAAATATCAGTTAGATGGCAAGCTCAGGTACAAGTGATATACAAATGCATTTTTCTTCTCTCAAAACCACAGAAAAAAAAAAAAAGCGAAGGGTCACCGGAACAGATGGCTCACAAGGTGTACCTACACGCACAAAAAACTTCACACCTTCCCTTCTAATGGAGAAAACAATCCTTACCAAATGAGCTAGTACTTGTGTCAGGCCATAATACAACTTGGCAATATTAAAAAAAAAAAAAAAAAAAAAAAAAAGGCTCTACCCTTAAAATGCTTCTCAGAATGGAATCATCAGAAATGGTGGGCTTCCTATCAGGAAATACATGGTCTGCACTGATATTTCTTCAATTTTTCACATAGCATAAAGTACTTAAGTACTTTACAAGAAGTTTAAATTGTTGTAAAGTTAGCAAAGAAGAGTGCCCAGATTTTTCTTTTCCAATGAATTTTTAATATACAAATGTAAAGGAAAACTTGGAATGAAAAAAGGCACTGGAGAAAGGGAGCTGAAGTTTCCAAGTTGTGCATCTGTAACTTTGCACACTGAACAAAACAGCTTAAATATTCTGGCTGAAAAGGCCATTTAGCATCTGAGTATGGTTTTGAAAAAGAACTTGGAGCATCTTCAAGATCATGCCATGATTTTCTCCATTTTCATCTTTGCATGTCTAGAAACTAACCTGCTGCTAACAATAGCGGTACAAACCTTATGCTAAACTGCAAAACGGTGCTGTGATGAACATCAGCCACAGCAAGCTTTGTCCCTGCCTCCTGAGAACTGGCACCGACCTTGTCACAGAGAGGCTTGCTCACCTGTATAAAACTTACTTGGAGCCCCCTGCCTCGCACCAGCTTGTCCCTGTTATTGCTGGATAACCAAACACAGAGCACTGACAGAAAAATGTGAAAAGTGTCACTTAACTTTACCTAAACACCAGCTATTACCCCAGAAAAACATTCAATGTTTTACTAATTCATGCTGCAGAATCCCAGTGATTTCATGAAAAAAAGACTGATGAGTGAGGAATTATTTGCAAATATGAGTAAAACATGGTTTCTATGAAAGACAGTGGGAGAGAATAATATCACTATTAACTCATAAAAATTAAATGCATCAACTGCACTGTCATTGGGTGTCATTATCAGACTTACTGTGTGGCAGAAAAATAGCTCACTGATTTACTTTCTTCCCCTGACATTCTTTCAAAATGCAATAGTCCAAATTGTCCAACCGGTGACAAAAGAGGAACACCATCACACCTTGCATCTCCAGCAGCACAAATACAGCATACACAGAACCTGCTTTAAGCTTTTAACGCAGTTTGCAATACGCTGGATAGAAATCACAGCATTTGGATGTTCCCAGTATGAGAAGCAGTAACGCGTATCCCTACTGAAGGCACAACAGAAAAACGAAATGGCAGCGTAGGCAAACAGCCTCACAGCAACATCACAACACACATCTTCCCATGAATATAAGCCTGCCAGGGTGATACGGCACCACTTCTGTTCAGCCTGGGATTGCAGAGAAACTCCACCTAGAAGTCCCACCTGAGAACACACTTCTCTCCCTTGCTCCCTTTTTCACCTCCTCGGCCCTTCGCTCTGCAGCCAGGTGTAACGAGGGCCACCATGACCATCTGATAGTCTTTCACTATTTGATTTCTGCTCATTGTAGCCTACATATAAAAGCTATTCATCTCTGCACCAATTTAAGGCCTCCCATGCCTTAGTACACTAATGTACTACAGTAAAGGATGTTTTAATAAAAAACTCAGGCTTTTTTTAATCCATTATTGCTTTCTTCAGTTTTCCCCCCAGTTTTCCTTTTGCCACATACGAAACATTTCCCGTCTTTCAACAGAGATTCCCTGGAACAGCTAGGAGAGGATATTCACAGCTATCTGTGCACAGGTGTGAATACATAAAGACAAAATGCTTCAGACAGAAGGCTTTCTGAGTCCTTTCTCTTTGATCTATTAGTAAGTTCACATTAAATGTGTGAAGTCTTACCCATTGGGGAACTATGTATCTGCCTGATACTGCAGGGCACACAAATACAAACGGCAGTCTCTTTAAAAACAACAGCAATATTAATGGAAAAAAGGGATGTTCCTTTGTGTTTTGTGTGTTTGTTTTTATTTTAAAAGTTCAAAATCCCAGGTATTTCCTCCCCAGCAATTCCTTATAAATCCCCAGCAATTGACTGCGCTTACATGAGCTTTAGTCAGGAAAAACACTGTCTATGTTTAATGACAGACAACAGATGAACACTAACAATCCCCTAATCTGAAAATGATTACTGTAAATCGCATGCATTAGGATGAGATGTGAGAGCTCATTCTTTACAATCACTGCCCAAACACACTGCCCTGCAGACACCACAGCAGATCTCCTGTCTCAGGCCCTGCAGAAGTTCAGGCCTTCTTCAGAAGTGCTGGAAGACATGAACTATTACAAGCCTTCCTCAATACAAGTCCATTCTTACCAAGTAATCAACAACAAAATCAAAAACACCTCTGGAAAAAGACTTTACACCTAATTTTTTTCAGAAAAACTTAGTTACAGTACTACTGATCTTTTCCTATGGTAATTAAAACTTCCTATGTATTGCTACTGTAATTGGAAGTGTCCTTGCAGTAGCCTACTGCTCAGTCAGATGTCCCTCCCTGCCACGTAACAAGAAGGGGAATCGTCCCCGCTACCGATGCAGCTAGAAGTGCCATTCCTGAGACAGGAGCTAATTGAACCGAAGCAAAACTGCCTCCCTGCTGACCTGTACCACAGACTGTAACTCATTTTTCTTTGAGGCTAGTGCAGTCCTTTAGCCAAGAAACAAACAGCAGAACTGCAGAGATCTGAAGGTAACAGATTTTCTGCAAATTAGCAGCAAGTTTAAGCCTATTTTAGAAATAATTGGGAAGTGGGGGAGGTGTCCCACTCCACCCACTTGAAAATCCATCCTTGTTGTGGCTCTTTACACAGAGGACCTTAAAATCAGCAGTTTGGCACAAAGCAGGTGAGATGCTCAACCAGACATCAACCAGCTAAAGGCATTTCAGTATTTAACAGAGATAAAGACACAAACCTAAGTCAAACCGAACCCAGTTGTGGTACTAGAGCATTCCTCTTGTTCAGCACCAGGCGGTAGGTGGGCTATCAAGGCAACAGAAGGCCAGGCGGTCGCATCCCCAGCGAAGACAGGGAAGACTTCCAAAAAAAAGCTGCCAGATCCATTCCCTGTTCTGAAGCTCTCATGACAAATGCTGCCTTTAAAATCAGCCTCGTTGAAGAAGAAAGCAGAACACATGCACATGATCTCCACTCCCAATGCAATTTGGGTAACAAACCGTTTAATCACAGACAATTATACTTTTTAAGTGCAAAGTGCACAGCCCAAGGAGGCAAACCACGTAAAACGCAAGTCTCTATCTTCATGTATTATTTGTTCTAGAACAACCACTGGATTTCTAAAAATACCAGTTGGGGTGGTTTACTTAACTTTGATTTTTAAGCAGTTTTAAGACTTAACTATCAAGACATGCAATGGCAAGCATTTAAATGGCCTTATTTTTAGTGAGGATACTTAAACACATTTTCCCATTTTGTCAGTAGTATGATAACCCAATACGGGTAGGGCAGTGGATATTTTACCCAAACTAGGTTTTTGAAGCGATACAAAGCCAGATCTAAACTTGGTAATGCACATAACTTGTGTATTCTAAAGGACACCGGTATCATTGTGACTCAGCTCTTGTTTTATGAAAATCTGAGTATAATAAAATCAAGTTTTGATCAGGCAGAAGTCCCTGTGCCTTGCTTAAAACAGATACATCTTGTCAAAAAGGGATTAAATTGAAGCATAGTAACAACAGGGAGGCAGTTTCAATCACAGTTTATTTGTCAGCATGTGACAGTCTCATATAAACGTTCAGAAAATAATTCTTATTGCTCTACTGAATGAGAAAGGGAAAAATAGGACGAGGTTGGAAAGTAATATGACGGGGAGGGACAAGTGACACTTAGGAGCAGACGGAAGCTGCAGCTTGAAGAACATATATTCAGAGAGTCTGGATTCTCATACCTCACCCCATTCCTCAAATGTCATGTGCCTGAAATGAAGTCTACAGTAGAGAATTGCAGCTTTGGAGATTCCTACCTAACAGCTCAGACTCCTCCCCAGACCTACTGCTTTGCCTTAGTATTTTCAAAAGGGGTTAAGTCTGAAAATGATCTTACTGTGAAAGGCACTACCAACCTCCCACGCCAACACAACACACCCTGGCATTCTCAGTTCCAAAACCGTTGCTACATATACAATAAAAAATACAAATAAAAAGTCATCATCATTATTTCCAATAAAAATCAATTAGACAATGTAAATGGTGCCTACTCACAAGAAAGAATAAGGGATGGCCAATAAGGGATGGAACCACGTTTTAATTCCTGTTACTTGTAGTATAACTCAACTGTTTGGTTTTTGTTTTTTGGAAGGTCAGATCAGTTATTGCTTTAATTTAGTTACTGCTCTAAAAACAACTTCAAAGTCTCATTTCCTATAAGCTAATTTCCCTAAACAGACAAAATATTTACACTTGTTCTTATTAAGGGTCTCCTATGTAAGCAAGCACGTTCAGTCAGCGTGAGCTGTCTAATTACAAGACCTACTGGCTGACCGAACTGCAAATGTGGTTCTGTTTAAGAGAAAACTGGAGTAAGATGAAACATGCAGATATTGCTGATCCAGTTGGAGGAGGTGCATCGATTCGGCAGGTAAGCAAGAGGATTTACTCCATCAGTGCAGACGGCGCTTAAGTTGCAAAGAACAATGTAAGAACACATGGAACTCTGCAAAAAGTACAGTTTCCTGGAATAATATTTTCAGTAATTAAATTGGCAGGGTCTCACCTATAGCAAATGGCTTCTGGTGGGAGTGACATGAAGAGTGTGCACGGGTGCAGAGGGGGAACCTTTGCAGATAATTCAAGCCCAGAGAAACAGATGTTAGTAGAGTTATTACAGAATCACAGAACTGTAGGGGTTGGAAGGGACCTCGAAAGATCATTGGGTCCAACCCCCCTGCAAAGCAGGATCCTCAGAGCAGGCTGCCCAGGTAGCCATCCAGACAGGCCTTGAATAGCTCCAGAGAAGGAGACTCCACAACCTCTCTAGGCAGCCTGTTCCAGTGCTCTGTCACCCTCACCACGAAGAAGTTCTTTTGCATGTCGGTGCAGAACTTCCTGTGTACTATTTTGCGGCCGTTTCCCCTTGTCCTATCCCTACAAGCCACTGAGAAGAGGTTAGCTACATCCTTCTGTCTCCCGCCCCTCAGATATTTATAGACATTGATAAGATCCCCCCTCAGTCTCCTCTTCTCCAGGCTTACCAGACCCAGGTCTCTCAGCCTGTCCTCATAGGAAAGATGCTCCAGGCCCCGTATCATCTTTGTGGCCCTCCGCTGGACTCTTCCCAGGAGATCCCTGTCTTTTTTGTACTGGGGAGCCCAGAACTGGACACAGTACTCCAGGTGAGGCCTGACCAGGGCAGAGTAGAGGGGGAGGATCACCTCCCTTGACCTGCTGGCCATGCTCCTTTTAATGCATGCCAGGATACCATTAACCCTCATGGCCACCAGGGTACACTGCTGGCTCATGGTCAACCTGTCATTGACCATGAGCCGTTGCAAATCCTGCACAGCAAAGGTGGCTGCCTTAGGTGTCTTTGGGCTAATTGGAAGAGAGATGCCCAAATTTCCAAGTTTATACAAACTTTACATTTTAATGCATGTATATATTTACAATTAGGGTCTGAATATTCATGACGGAAGAGCTTTACTACAGAATAAACTCAGTGAGCATTTACTTTATAATCTTCTGTACTCAGCGATACATACAAATCCTGCCTCATCCCCCAGATCAGGGTGAAATCTAGCACATCCAAAAAAGCAGTGTCTTATTCACCCTGTCTCACTGCACTGCCTCACTTGGATATAAGGGATTAGTTTCAGTTTAATTGGTAAATTTGTTCTGTGAAATCTGGACACGAGATGGAGATCACATATCATAACGTTCTTAAAAACCTGACTTTCCTTACTCTGATTGTTTATATATCAAAACACTAATTTATCAAATAAATTTACACAGATGTATCCCCACTCATCATGACTCCCTCAAAATAACCACTAAAGCACAAGAAGGACCAGTACAGGAGTTGGCTCTGCTCAATATGCATGCTCTATGACCACAAACCAACACGCAAATGCAGACAGACACAACTGTCCCTGATTTTAAGAGCTCAGCCCAGTATCACTGGAGTTATCTACTCAAGGAAAATCCTGAGGACCAAGTCACAGTCACAGAGGGGATGCCAGCTATGCCAGTGCCCTTCCACAAGGGCTTGCTTGCCTTTCCCCAGGCCTGCCCTTCCCAGATGCGAGCCTCACACCGTCCCTTGGAGGAGAGCACTGGTCAGTGTTCACATTCAGGTCGCTCAAGTCGTAGCAGCCTCCTAGACCATGTCTGCAATTATACATTCCAGGCAATACAACAGGAGTCTGACACACAATACCTTGTGGGACAAACAGTAAGGCTTGAGCAAAAAGCCTGGCATGTCCCAAGCTGGGATCTGTGAATTCTTTTCCCAAAAGGTGACTTCCTGCCTCATTCAGCACATGGGCCTTAAAGGCTGGGAAGATAAAGCTTGCTCCTCATACATTTATTTCAAAAACGTAACTTGCCTCTTCCCAAAGAGAAACAGGTCTTCTGCCAACTCAAAGCACTGCTACTGGCATGCCAGGATGCCCCATCAGACGTGTTTTGAAGAACTTCTCAGAGGAACTAATGGCTGAGCTCCTCTTCAAAGACACCAATGGCAGCTCCTTTCCCTCTAGGACCACTGCAGAGCCTGGCACCAGAGCTCTCAACCAAAAGCATTGACTTTTCATAAAGCAAACAAACAAATGACTTCTGTTCTGAGGAGCAAAGGGCTTCCCACGCAGCCCTTAGGCAAGCACCTGTTTGCATGCTTCCCCCTCCACTGCATGTGTACGGCGTAACGCTCCGGAAGTGATAAATGGGCTCCGTGTATTCAAATATGCATTTTCTGCAGTTAATTTCCTGCCTGACAGTCATACATCAGGTTCTGAAACCATTTTATTTTTAAAGTAGCCTCTTAAAGTGATTTGTGAGGCCCTTTAGTTACTCAAGTTTTTGTAGCAATGACCGTGCTAGACTGAATTAAAGACAGTAACTATCAGTGGGTCCTGTGCAGAAAAAACAAACAAACAAACAAAAAAAAAAACACTTGTGTCTGCCCAGTCCTGGTGACAAAGCGAATAGCACAGTTGTTTTTTCAAAGGAAAATCCTTATTTAAAATGTAATCTCCAATCCAGGGTAATGACAGTAATGATAAAGACAATTTAAATAGGTAAGGCCATTCCTTATATCCTGACAGAAAAAGATAAAATAAAATGTTTTCCCTTATGAAGTGAAATGCATACTTAGTTAACAAAATCTTCTTTTCTTAGCCTTATTATTTAATTTCAGCTGCCAGCACCAACTACTAATGGACAGCCACCGCCCTCCGCTGTCGCAGCCCCGGCAGTTGTGCAGCTGCAGGTGAGGCAGCCCAGCTTACTGAACCAGTGGAAAATACGCCCAGCAACAGCTCAGGTGGGTTTTTGGTTTGATGTGCGGAAGAATTCAGGAGCACAAAGCAAGGTGACGGAAGAGCAGGAGCACCGCAGGACCCTGGCTAGCTAAGTACAGTCTGACACAGTAGGACTAGGAGCACTCTGTTTAGTTTGCTCAACCAAGACAATACATGCAATTATGTGAGTAACTGCATGGATCCGTTCACATTTTAAAATGTTTTTAAATATTACTTAGTGAGAAAATCTGCATCCCTACTCTGCTTCCTGAAACTCAGAGTTATTTACAGAGTAAATTTCCACAAATGACTGTATTTCTGACAGCATTAAGAGCTTAATAAGAGCAGCAATGAAGTCATTCATTTCACCAGCCTCACTTTTCAGGTGCAGCAGGAGATGATTGTCCAACGCCTTCAGCACAGCCAGGCAGACAGCCAGGCTCACCTGGCATTCTGCTACAGCGGGTGGCTACCCACGTGGCCAGTTTTGCATCCAAGGTGAAGTATTGAGTAGCCACCGTGCTTCTGAAGGTGCTCTGTGTTCAACACAACCCGACTGCAGCGCTCAGCTGGGCTCTTATCAAACACCAGGGTGATGCTTTTGATACCTAGTGAACAGTCCTCAAGCAAGTCAGTTATTTCCTTGATTTCTCCCTACTGTCTACGTCACATTTGCCACAGAGCAGCTGTCAATGGCACATCTCCTGTTCAGGAGGTTATAGCAGTCAGAATAAAGCAAAACTGTTGTCACTAGAAGCTTATTAGAACATGACATCATACTGCTTTGGTGCAAAGTTTGAATCCACCCGTACTTCTGAAAAAATTGTTTTTTAAAAAAATCAAACCCAGATCCTTCCTATTTTAACAAATAATTAAAAGTAAATCCTGATTCCATAGCAAATGCAAGGGGAATTCAAACATTGATATATTGGAAAGTAAATAAGCCAAATAAGTAAAAGAGAGATAGGATGGGATAACAATTACCGGAAGCCCCCTCAGTTCACAACTATGTCCTTTATGACAGGTATACACTAAGACTAAGCCACTAAAGATTAGTAAGCCTGCTAATTGTCAAATTTTCTGCTGGATTGGTTTGTGGCATCAGAGCACACACAGACAGCGTTTGAATTCAGCAGCCTTCTCCACTGACCAAAAGATCGCTGCTAATTTTTTTTTGTCTAGTCAAATACACTATGCCTAGA
This sequence comes from Heteronetta atricapilla, assembly GCA_011075105.1. Classification (NCBI taxonomy): domain Eukaryota; kingdom Metazoa; phylum Chordata; class Aves; order Anseriformes; family Anatidae; genus Heteronetta; species Heteronetta atricapilla. The sequence goes on from CM021736.1 coordinate 1,728,899, forward strand.
AGAAAAAAAGAGATTGCATCTTGGGCTTCCACCTTCCTCCTCACTGCTTCTTTTAGCCTGAGAGTCTGATTTGGAATTTATCAGAGCATCACTAAAAAATAAAAATAAAAATAAGAGCCATGGTAGCTGGCCTAATTTTACATATTGCAAGGCTGTAACTGACATTTCTACTTTTATTTACCCATATGTATTATTTTTTAAAAAAGATACATTTTATATTATATATATATATGTATATTTATATGATATATAAATAAAAAGCATCTTTTAAAAATGTGTGTATACATGTATCAACATAAATAACAAACACACACATGTAATGTATCACACCACACAAATATGCGGCATTTCTCCTGCTTGGAAAAGATCAAACTAGAGGCAGCAGAAACAGAAAACCACATTTCTTCTTTACAAGGAAAAAATATCCACCACAGTACCCATTCACCCAGTCTTACATCCATTCTGGCATACCATACAGCTGAGCAATACAACAACGCAGACAATGAAATCCATGGAAGAAACACTGTGTTTTCTAATGGTATACTGAGACAAATGTGATAACTCTATGAAGGATTTTTTTTTCCCCTTTAATATATTCTTGGTGTTTGTTCTTAATACAAAGGGACTACAGCAGATATAAAGTATTTGTATTTCATCAACAAAACAATAATTTCACCATGAACTGCCTGCTACACAATAAATACACTTTGGTAGGTGAAGCAACTCCAACAGAGACAGCAAAGCACAACTGGCAGAGCAAGGGGCTGGCAGGAGGCCACTTGGCCACCGAACATAAATGCTAGCAAGCACACTCGGGAGAGGCATTTCAGCCAAGAGGAGGACGCAGCAGGACTTCCAGGATCAGGAGGGGAAAGAGAACCCAGGTGCAAGAGCAGCTTTCAGAAACACGTTTGTTTAGGTTAGCAAGCAAAAACCGAAGCAGGGAATTATTGCTGTCTAACGATCCTTTGGCTGAAGAGTAGAAACACCAGAGGTCCAAACACGTTAGCTGAATTGAAATATTATGCAGGCACTGCCAGCTAACCATGAATAAAGTCAGGGCAGGAACTAGACAACGGCATCGAGCCAAGCGAACAAACAAGATTCTGGGAAAGCTCTCTAGTAAGTATAGAAAGAAGCCTAAATATTTCCAAGATAGCCTGGTATAAAGTTTTAAAGGCTAATTTGTAACATTATCAATCGCTATGGCTGAGGAAAGATTTGATGGCTCAGGATGTCAAGCAAAAACATCCAAAATACAGAAACTGATGGCTATTGGAGCAAAATGCAGTAATATCGGCATGCAACTAACCAAATATGTACTGCTACAACCATGAAAACAGATCATTTGCATGCTAGATGCAAAGAAGTAAGTTATAATTTATGCCATAATAGATTTTCCTGTTTGTATTCATGATTGTTGTGCTGTTAAAATAATTACGCTATTTTTAGATCACAATTCCTAAAAGAGTGCATCTGTTATATCTGCTGTATGTTAGATTACAAATTTTGATATTGCAAATTCAGGTAACTCTACTGGTATGGTTCAAGTCATGCCAAAGTACTTTCCTGCAATGAGTTAAGTATGGAACATAGCTTTTTTTTTTTAGCTTCAAGAAATACATATCAAAAGATTTTTTTTAAATGCATTGTCTAATTAGCTATGTGATATTTGTTGAGTAACCAATATCCTACCCTGGCTTAAATTAATTTCCATGTATTTTTTCCTCTGTTATATCATTATGGCATTTATACAGAGAACAAAGATAACAGGAACACTTCTAGCTCAATTCACTTCCCTGAATACAGGAAGAAAAATAAATTAATTCCTGAGTTTGTATCACAAGTGGTTCAGCTACATATTCCTCAAGCAAAGGTATTTCTGAACCTTTCCCGCAGTGAAGTAACAATACTCTTGGCTATATTCAAACTGATATTCACTGAAAATCAAGGCACCCTCTGTTCAGGCTGTATAACAAGAGAACATCGATGATAAAAACCAGTTTGGGTTATGTGTTAAATTCAATGGCACAAGCTAAAACATACAAAAAGCAGGAAGAAAATCATTACGTGGCTACGCTAACATGGATCACTACAAAGCTGTCCGAAACATTGAATTAAACACAAAATGCTACACTTCAAGAACCTAAGTTAATGCACTAAAACGAAGCCCGTAAAACCCTGATGGTGTCTGCATACTGCCTTCAAGGAGGTGGACAGCTGGCGTAGATAGATTATTAGCTCTAAGTCATCCACACGATTTAGACCCATTGACAATATTCTGTATTTTCAGGTCTTCCCCACTTCCTGGTGACAGGAAGACAAGTTGTATCGGCAAGTTTTCATGGAATTACTGCAAACATTAAATATAAGCAGCAGATAAAAAGTCAAAATGGCGCATGGAAATTGGAAAAACAAAAATCTAATCAACTGAGTTTCTGCTGCCACTGCTATCTGTCACTGATGCAATTTTCATTACTCTAGACGATTCTTAAAACAGAGCAAAGAAGCCGCAGGGCTTCTCTGCTACCACATGATCCCATCAGGCAGCATTATCAACAGATCAGTAACTGCTGAGGTACAGGCTTCACAGCCTTTCTAAGTCAGGAAGCCACCATGCATTACAGGCGCATTATCATTAATGAGCAATAGCTTTATGTATAACTGTGGACAAGTATCTTTCCCTTCTTCCAAAGCAACTGTAACAAAAAGGTACAAATCTGCAGTTTTTAAACAGGAAGATGGAGCAAGGTACCTCCGTCTGTAATTCTGTATTACTACAGGTAACTGGAGGAACAGATTTCTGGTCTTTTTAATTAAATTTAACAGAGACGTGGCACCAATATGTAAGAATGCCCATTCTTACAACATCACTTTAGTATTTTTGAAGTATTGTTTCTCCAGAGGACCTTCATTTTGCATCTCTTCTCAAGTTTTTGGTCAGATGCACACGCAACCCATTAAGAATTCTCTGAAACCACTGTTCCCAGTGCTGTAACTGTCCATTTACAAGTAAAGTAAGGTAAGGTATCTCTTTCAGTAAATAAGAAATTACAATGCTAACTCTTCATTGTACCCTTTCTTTCCTACCACTTGTTAATTTGGTAACTCCTGGGGGACAAAGCAAATCACACAATCATCCCATCCCTCCCACAGCGACATCCCCACAGCAAAAGCCTTACCTTCATCATTCTGGGCCAGGGAACCCACTAAGACAGTAGCAAGTGTAGTCCCTACAGCTAACCACTGCCAGAGACAAATCCGCTGTAGCATTTTTTGTCACACTTCACTCAAGGCAGATCTGAAAAAACAAAGATTTGATACGTGCATTAGTCAACCAGACTTCACAAAAGTGACTATAAACTATTCCTTAGCTATGGATGAATATGGGGCATATACAATGTTGAACTGTTATGGACCATACCTGTTAAACAAGCAAGCTTAATCCCATTAACATTAAAACATACAAACGTACATTAATTTGATAATCACATATGCACAGCCTACCAAGCAAGAATTTTGCACTTGCTTTATTAAGCTGTAATTTCCATAAAATTAAATTTTTTACTCTTCCTGCTTCAGCCTTATGCTTCACAGTACTTTGGAGAAGTGACCCTATGGGAGAAGTTCTGCTTATTAAAACTGATGTTTAATTGCAAGAGTCAGCAGAGAGCCGGCATCCAAACCCAGTGCCCAGCAGAACATCTCCCAGCAAAAACATGAGCGAACCCAGTAAATGGTCTTCTCTAATAATGCTGTAGGTAAGTGGCCAGCAGGGGAGGAAAAAACAAAACAAAACAACAGAACAAATCAAAACAAAATCAGAAGAATAAATTGGCCAAGACAGGTCTGGATGAACAAAGACAGGTTTGGATGAATTCCAGAGCATATTTAGAATGAATAACATTAGAAAGTTATATAAAACTGTTTTATTGCTCCAATAAAGAGAATTAACATATTTCTGTAGCCCAGAACTGAATTATTTAAAAATATTCCTTCACATTAAAAAACATTGTGACAAATACAATGAACTTCCTAGCAACAGAAGCATGAAACGGGGAGAGAGTTACAGCATTATAAAAACAAGCTATTGTATAAAAAGGGTTTAAGTGCTGTCAATTTTCCCAAGCAAAGCACTTGACTCGGATTTCATTGCCAGTTTCCGCTTATAACTCCCCATTGTGGTTACAAAAGCCCTGTATCTCATTCCAAGTCAAACGAACAGACCGCTTCCCCCTCACTTCACCGCTGGGGCACTAACGCAGCCCGACCCGCCTGGCAGCACATTGCTGGGGTTCTGCTGTCGTTTCCTTCCATGGACCCAGCATATAGAAAAACACAAACGTACGCACAGCATCTAATTCGCACCACAGAACTAACCCACCGACTTAGGGCATACAGATATCCTTTGGGATCACACTCTGCTAATCCACACCAGAAGGATGTAGGGTTTCCACTAACAGGAAAGTTTCATTAGGAATTGTAAAAGACAGGAATTTCTCCAAGATCTGAACTTCCTCCAGATCATATCAACTTGCAAAACATGTTGGATAATACGAAGGAAACAGCGCTACGATCTAAACCCGTTCCTCTTCAAAAAGCACCCGAACAAGTGTTAGTGCTCTGCAGGAAGAAGCTAGAATTTTCAAAAGAGATAAAGAAAGCAAGCAGTGAAGTTTAACGAACTAGATTCAGAGGACCATATGTACTGAAATATTTACCATCCCTAGCTTTGCCCGCTTCCCAGCACAACTCACTCAGGGTGCAGGGCTGCCTTAGGCTCCCTTACACATCAATCAGAGTTCCTTTCCTCTTCCCAAAGGCTGAGGAGATCACATCTGACTTTTTGCTTTCCAGGGACTTTAATACTAAAGCTCACTATTAAAAGAGTGCTATGAAAATAAAAATGGAGAGGGGGGGATGGCACAGCACATTCACCACTCCACCCCTCACTCAGGCGTTAAATCCTTCCCAATCCTGATCTGGGTTGATGTCTGTCTCTGCCACCCTGGCCAGTTCGGGCCATCAGCTGCAACATGCAGCAGCTTCAGGAAGAACAAACACCGCACATCCAGCATGGAGGCTCGAGGTAGCAGTGTGAATCTTGGGGGACTGTGTGTTTGCATTTCAGCTGGACAAACATCAGTCTGACAGGACAGCTCAAGGTTACATGAGTCGGTGAATCCGGGCCAAGCAACAGGATCTATGTACCATGAACATGTGCCCACCTTCCTCCTCCCTCCTCCCTCCTCTGCTGCTGGCACTCCTACAACAGTCTCTGCCCCTAGCTCCAGGGGAAACAGCTCAAGAAAGAATTTCAGGCTTTTCCTAATGGGGCTATGATTCCCACCCCCAAGAGGACACCAGAATTGTTAGCAGAGCTCTCACAATCCATTTGGCCAGCTTCCTGTTTAAAAGCCTGTTACGCCGCTAGGAGAAGGAAGCTTCTGGCTCATAAATGTGTTACCAGTACATTGGAAAGCACGTAACTGCTAGAGGAAAAGAGCAGCTAGTTCTCAAGGAAATAGAAAGGAAAAAAGGTACCCCCCTCAGAAGCATGCTCAGGACTTTGTGCTGGTCAAAAGTGGCTTTTTCCCCCCTTTACTTACCCAAGTAACCAAAATGCTCACGTGCACTGTCACTTCCACTTAGCCAACTCAGAAGTCCTGCTGAATTCTGCAATGGCATCTTCAAAGGACAGAAGCTACTTCTACCATACTATATTCTAGCTGACTACTTTGAAATCAAGGCTGAGCACCTCCACATTGCCCAGATGGTCATTATTAAATAAAATCAAAATATCATCAAGCTTGCTGGATGCTTTTGAGGATGCAAACATCTCAATACTTCACCATTTTTTCCTCCCACATTCAGAGGAGACCCTAAAAGCACTGGGCCCCATTGCTTTGAAGTTTAAGCACACGGCATTATTATTGCATGAGGTGACATTTAATGTCATATGGAAACAGGTTGTTCAAGAGACTAATTTAGTTTCTTCAGGTTGGCCTAATAAAGATCACAGGCATATGCAGACTGAGTGTGCTCCAAGTCCTAGAAAGAAAGGTCCATACACACTTCCGACCTCAGATATTTAAATTTACAACCTTGGGGGAAAAAAAAAAAAAAAAAGAAAAAAAAATCCACATCTCTAAATCACGATGTCCTATTTTTGAAAGAGCTATTCGGAGCTCAGCTGACGTTCTTGAGTCAAGTCTACTCTAGAGAGATTTCAGGACAGAATCTTGGCAAACTTATTTTTTATTTTGATTAGAAGTCAAGTAAAACACGAGGACGGCAGCACTGCTGCTCTAAGAATAAGCATCTATATACAAGTGCATACAAATTGGCCTCCCTTTCTCCCCCAGTTTATAATCAGAAAAAGCTGGTATGAAAATGTAGAAAGCAAGGCTGCTCCTACCAAAGTTAAGCAGATTTTGCTAACTCAGAAATAGCTCACAACCACCCAACAAGTTACTACACAGTTCCAAAAGGTCCACAGTCTGTAAGAAATAGCGTTCAGCTGTCAGTGCAGTCTGACATGGCACAGGACAATTGTGAATTGCTAATACAAGGAATATCTGTGAAGTAACAGCATACAGGAAGTCTTAAAAGATTAGGAAATACAGGAAAATATATCAACATTGCTGCAGCAAAATTCGGAAGTTTGGTATGACCACATGCAATGACAAGTTATATACTCACACACAAAAATCCTTAATGAAAAATAAAGCGTTTTGGGGAATTTCAATTTTTGGCATGTCTGTATCTGCTGATCAGAGAAACATGGACTTAATTAAAATAAATAGCCTTGGTCAGGGTAAAACAAGCAAATAATAAATACCGATACAAATTTGTTCTTGGTATGGAAATATTTGAAGTTAGAGAAGCCCTCTGTAATCAGGTACATGCTAATGCCATGCGTTGAAAGGAACTGATTCTTTATAAAATTTAACATCAGGGAAGATAGGCAAGGGAGAGGAAAAACTCAAAACTATTATAGATGTGGTTAAGAGAGAACAGAGAAAAACTGCTGTACAAATACCCAAACCCTAGCTAACATTACCTCCACTGGTCTCCAGCAAATTACCAAGCCAAAACTAGTGCTTAAATTGCACCAGAACATGATGTTTCCGCATTCTTTTTAATCAAAATAAAATTAAATAAAATAAATCTAAGCTCCGGACTGATTTTGCCCCAAGTCAGAGGCCATTGGGTTACTCGGAGCCTAACCAAGTCTCCCTACGAAATGCAGAACGTAACAGCACCACAACATTGACACTGGCATAGCAGCAACTTGAGCGCCTTCTTACCACTAGCAGCAAATTTGAATACATCTTTGAGGCAAACACAGCTTATAACTCATTCCAAGAGGAGAAAGTACATACTTACAAATCACTAAGTACACGTAAACAAGCATTTGCCATTTAATATACGTCAAGAACAATAGCTCCTGTGAAATTACTGTGGTTGGAGGAATAGTACAGCAGGCTTATAAATGTTTAAAACCTATTTACGTGAATGCTGTGATTTTACACAACCAAGGAGAACTCCTTCAAGGATCAACAGTCACACATTTTGTTTAGGGGTGTTGCCTTTTGTACATTACATTTGTGGTATATCATTACATTCAGGTATAAAATAAACTACTTTTAGAAGTCTATGTACAGAATTCTTTAAAAACAGGAAAAATTATAGTGGACAGTTTTATTATGGGCTCATCTGTATTATTACCGATCAGATAAAATGCCTGAAGATTGCAGACACAAAAACGGGGTCTCTGAAGTGCAAATGCTTGTGCTGTGATGGAACTGGTGCCATAATATATCAGAAATGTCAGCAGAAATGGTAAAAAAAGCGTCTCTTACAGAAGCCAAATAGGAGATGAATTTGCTTTACAGTCTGACAGCATTTGTGGCTAGGTTAAAGCTATGGTCCATTAACTATATGTCCCCAATGCTTTATTTCTGTTTCCGAAACAATTACGTTGAACTGTCAACGGAGAAAACACTTCAAAAATACTTAAACGTGCAAACAGACAAAAACCACCTCTGGTTTGTCTCAGTGCCATTCTTAACGAGTGTTGTGTCACTGGGTAGGCAGCCACAGCTGGCTTGACACATGCCATACCCCATCCAGGCACAGCAGAGCGCCCACCCGCTGCTCCTAGCGCAGCCCCTGTGGCACAGCACTGCTGCATTTACTCCTGCAAGTAGGTGGGATGTGCATGGCAGTGGCCAGTGCTGGGACCCAGCACCCACAACGAGCATCTTGCAGGGCTTCCATCTCCCATCGGCTGGGTCCTGGGGCTGAATGGAGCATCAGGAGCGCATCTGGAGCGCATCAGCTGGGGGAATAGGGCTGGGAAATACCTTCAGTTAAGGCTTGACCAAAAAAATAAAAATAAAAAAATATCCAGCTCACGAGCTCAGGGATGTCCTGGGAAGTAAAAGATCAGCCTGCCAACTCCTGTGCCCACTCCCTGCACTTCCCAGAGAGATGGCGAGCCCACCTCGGCATCGGCGTGTGATTGGAGCAAGAGCCGGTGAAGGCAGAGCTTACCTGGGAGTTAAAGCCATGTGAGCTATTCACAGCTCCACTTCAGCACCTGGAGTGAGTAACTGAATAACTCTGTTTACTGAAGTCAAATATCTGTTTACATGCTTTCCTGAAGAAGTTAAGCATATGCAAATATTTGGTTGAACTGGGGTTATATTGAATAATTTGCAGTGCAAATACAATCCTTTCTCCAATTTTTGCATGATCCAGCTTTACCTAGAACACTGTCACAGTTTTTACTTTATGAAAACTGCGTGAGCACTCCACATAGAAATATTTCAGCCTATAAACTCTTTGATATACTTAACCCCTCTTACATTAGCTAAGATTTTCACTCTATAGAACTAGGACAAATTGTATGGATTTTGCATTTAATGCAAAATATGCACTTTAAAAATTAAAGAGTCACTTGTACGTCAACACTGAAATTCCTCAGTTTATTTCAGTGCTGTGTACCCCAAACTAAAGTGACCGGTATTTCCCTACACACCCTCAATAATAAAGATGCTGCTTTCCCTCCACGTATAGCAAAAGCAGCTCATGTGCATATGGCACATTCGCAGCAGGTGACATCTTGCGAGCATTTTGCCAATCCCCCTGCCAGCAGAACGTACTATAAATGCGCTGCATTCACACTTGATGCAGCATGCTGTTAATTTCCCGAGAAAAGAGGGAAGACTGCTAATTATATGCAGGTTTGCTCACAGAAATGTCAACTGTACCACCAAAAATAGAAAAAAGCTTTGACAGAGTAACTGAGGTAGAGATGGAGAGGGGTTTTTGTTTCCTGCTTCCACCATTAGTTGCAGTCGCTGGAGTTATTTACTGAGAAGCAATCCAGCCATGGGATGGACTACATCCTCTTAATCATGGGTGAGTAAACAGGATAGCCAATTTAGTCCTGTCTCCAGACCCCAGTTTTTAATGTGGAGGCACCACATATATATTCATTTCCCCAACCCTCTGCGTGCGCTCAGCCTATGCAACAACCCCGCTCTCACAGGAGGCTGCCGCTGAAGTTAGTTCTTCAACAACCTTTGTCTTTACAAAATATGCCCACGAAGCTTAGATTATAAAGTACTGGCTACTTTACTAGTTAATAATGGAAATAGAGCTTGATATAGAAATACAAAGATCAGTTTCGCTGCTTTTACTGCAAGACAAGTATTGGACCATATCCCAGAGATCTCTCCAATCCTCCACTGCTGAAGCCTTCTCTCTTTCACTGGGCTCACCTAAGGCAGAGGAGCAAATCAGAGGTTTCCTCTAAGCAAAAACCGAGGAAGAACTTGGTTACCTTACAGTGAAACAAATGCTGGATTTCTGAAATACCAGGATGGGCAGAAAGTTCAGGTTTCTCCCAGCTCCCACCCGAGCTCTCAAGGAGCAGGATTCCCATGGGGGCAGCCCAGATTAATTGTATGGGGGGCAAAAGCAAGTTCAGGCACAGGGAGTACAGCCGGGTGGCAGAGCTGCAGCTGCGGGGCTGTCCCACAGGCTGCTTTGCTCACCCCAACAGCTGGCCCCAGCATTCAGCTGCATCTCATTTGGACTTGGATTACCAAAAAAAAGTCCAGGAGTGACTTCTCGAAAGACAGATACTAAAAAGTCAATTGTAAGAGCATAGGTTCCGCCCTGCCAGTAGCTTTTTTGTTCTTCAGGATCTGAGTTTGATAGCACCTGCCTCAGTACTGACTGTTCTCACATTTGCTGGGCAAACCCTGGTGAGCAATTAGTGCAACAAGGTCGATTTCTGCTATGCAGCTCCCTTCCAAGAAGACCAGACAGTTAAGAGGGCTCATTCGGAGCACCACTACAGGAACCCAATTTCTGGTTGTAGGTATCTCTCCACATTCCCCAGGATGACTTCATCTTTTCAGACGATACAACCTTCAAACACACCCAGGCCGAACCACCCACACCAGCTCTCCTGTCCCTGCTGGATGGCACAGACCCACCAGAGGCTCATGGCCCTATCACACCAGGTACAGTTCCCTTAGAGCCCCTCTGAACACCCTGGGAGGAAACCTGAGCTCAAGGCTTAAACCCCATCTTCCATTATGGCAACGGGCATGTCCACAACTGTGTTACGTGAATTTATTTTATTGGAGAAAATTACATTTTCTCTGGTCGGATTTATATGCTGCAGCTTCACTTCTCTGAACTCAGATGTAAATTTTGTAAAATAAATACATCGAACTTGTCAAAGCAAAGCCTATGTTTCTGTAGGAAGTCAGAAGACGACCGATTCTCCTTGCCTGTTAGTCATCACATGCCAGGAGTACCATTAAACACATCCTGGAGTAATTACAGCTTTTTATTAGCTCTGTTAAAATACTTCAAAAGACATTTCAGAATTAAAACGCACATACATATGCACACACTTAGCAGAAATTATAGTCAGCTACCTGACTGTCAAGTAGAAGGGTGTGCAGTTAAGCATTACTGGGCCAAAAGCTTTTGAAGCTGGGACAGCTTGCAAGTGCTAAGGCTGATTAAGGCAGATCAGAGTTTTTGTACATCTGCACTCCAACTCACAGACTATGTAAAAGTAAAGTTTAGAAGGTTTGAGATGTCTTCATCTGCACTTAGTTTCTCTGGAAATACAAATTCTCCGCTTACCATTATGAAGCAGTTTGTCCTTACCTACGTGTGATTAGCACCTCCAGAGATCCCTGGCAAACCAGCCCTCAGGAAGAGATGCCTGCAGTCCAACTTGTAATGTTGCTCCCAACAATCGTGTTCCTAGGGAGACTCCTGCGAGGAGGGCACAGCTCAAAGCTCCTTCGCTCTACAAGTTTTGTTTAATTCATCATAAATAGCAAACCCAAAGTCCTCCACTGCTGCTGCTTGTTGCAACTGACTCCACCCTGTTTTGAGCCGCTGAGCAGGGCACTCAGCTACACGCTTCTCCTGCCCAACCTACGTGCAGTGGGACAAAGGCATCCTACAAAAGCTGATGCACATCCCATTCCTGTACACAAACGATTTGGTTCAGCCCACCCTCCTTGGCACCCTTGGGACAAAAGGCCGTACCTGCCTTTCCTCATTTCTCAGTACTTCTCAGACACTTCTCTCCACAGTGCCCATCATAAATTTAATAAAGAATTGATGTCTCTTTTCCAGAAATGTAACAAACTGCACATTTGATGTTTATCAGTTCCTTGCTTCCTGGGTCACTCAATGCATTACCAGTTACATGCTCACCAGGCACTTAAACAAATGAATTACTGAAGCCATAAGCCAAGTACTCCAGCAAGCTCTGAGACAATAAAGAGCCTCCTGTAATCGATTCCACGAGTGTTGTTTAGACCTCTTGTGCATCACCACAAATTTGTTGTGAAGCCTCATCAGCCCGGATAGCTGAGCTGGAGCCTGCTAATCAAGCCATACAACAATTGTTACTCAAATTTCCAAAGATGCCAAAGTTATGTAAATAAGACTGCGGAAAGTATTTCCTGTAAGGTTTCATAAAGGCAAACAACAACATCGTTAGTGTAAAGACCGTCAGACAACATCCTCACACCCACACAGGGTCACCTCGTGCCACTGTTCTGGCACTGACTGAGGCCAGCTGTGGGAAGGACGGGCAAAAGCTCATACACATGCCCTGAGAGGCAGACAGCACTCCTAGCATCCTACTTGATATTGTCATTGTTACCGAGCTGACATTTCTGTGAATTTCATAATACCTGGAGTTTAGAAGGCATTAAAGGCTGATCTGGTGAAGTTGAATAGAGCGTGCAGGAAGCCAGCGGAGCTTTGACACTCGCTGCCACCCACAGAGTGCACGAATGAATCAAAATCGTACCTACCAGGAATGATCACAAGTTCAGCAGCAAGATATGAGAACAGAACAAGTTTCAGAAACCAGGGATTAAGTTACCTCTTTTACCTGAAGCAGTATCACTTGGTCCAAAGTTCAAAATCGCTGGTCCTGACAAAAAACACTGTTGACCCTCACAAGAAGATTAGTGTCTGCATCGTCCAGGTGGAACAATGTCCTCCTGATGGACAGCTAGGTAACGGCTTGCTTTATTCAAGGACGAGTAGTGTCTATCCATCCTGGAAGCTGCTCTGACCGCGACACCAAATAAATAGTTTGGCCACCTAGGAACCTGACAGCAATGAACTAGAAAGCCGGCAGGCATCTGTTAGCATTTGCAAGTCACCGATGGCCTGAAAACAATCACACAAAGTCTGAAGTCAGTTTTCTGAAGTTTTCTGAAGTCAGAAAACAAGGAACAACACTCTTGAGGAAAAGGGGAGAGGGCTGTGGCCAAGAGACATGACTCTGTGGTGCTTCACAAGGGGAAGCGGGATCAGCTGTCCAAGAAAAAACGCTAAATTGCCGAAAACAAACATAATCTGACAATTTTAGTGGCAAATCCAGAAGAAAACTGAAAGCTAACAAACAGAGGGGCTGGTCTGCATGGTTTACCGCTGTACCAGCGCTGGTTGAAGGAGGAGCAGGTGCCAGGAGGGAGTCAACAGAGCAGCGTGGAGCACGGGCACCCCACCAGGGAAAGGTCCCAGCAGCGTTTTTTAACAGCCCTGGGGGACTGTGAGCAGCTCTGCGAGAATTTAAATGCATGTGGTACCTGAGCAATAGCTGGGGAAATGAACTTCAATTTGGATAAAAATGCACACTGGGAAAAATAAAATATTCATGAATGCAAATATGGATTCTGAATTTATCAGCTTTTTAGACATTATCCCCTCAGAGGAAGCAGTATAGATAGCTGCTGTAGTGTAATGGGCACTGAGCTAAAGTAAACAAAATGGTTGGAAGCATTAGAAGGGATAGAAATACGACCTAAATTATAATGGCATTATAAAGGACAACAGAAAACCCCAGAGCATTAAACACTGGGTTTGCTACCATAATTTCCCAAGGAGGCACCAAAGAAGAAGAAGGTCTCAGAAAGGACAGATGAACTGACTTTAAGTCACTGTGGGACATAAACCCTCTCTCATCAACCAACGCAAGAAATCCCCCCTCCTCGCCCCCCCCCAAAAAAATACAAGCCCAAGCATTACTTTTCACCTGAAAGAGACGTTACAGAGAATTGACAAAGATCTTGGCTACCAGAACTGCTGCAGCAACGTATTTTTCGCTTGACTAATGTAGTGCTTCTATGCTACATGAATACAGACAGGAATAAAAATATGAATAAATACAAAGAAATTAACTAAAAACATGAACCGAACATTTGCATTTGTTCACGAAGTCGTGGCAGGGAGAAAAACTGATTCCACTGCCAGCTAAGTTCCCTTTACAAACAATATCATTTTAAATTATGCACGTTAAGGCCATGATTTTGTATGTTCAGGACTTGCACAAAGCACCTGTAGGAGCCCTAAGAGAAACGCTGTGCAGTGCCATACAGCTCAGTTCAGGGGTGCTTTTCAATTCCTCTTAAACACGCAGTAACAGCCAGATGAATATCTAATGAATGCAATAGATTAATGGCTTCTGTTGCAAATTCATGGTTGACTTCTTTTTTCCAGCTGTTTTATATAAATTTAGTGAAGCACGGAAACCTGTGAGTTTCCTGCAACTTCCCTGTGCTTGGTCCAAGCCAAACAAAGTGCCAGCAGTAAGGAATTTTCCTCACCTCAGTTCTTTTGCTTTACTCCTATCACTCAGGCCCTCAGCACACAGCAGAGAAGAGAGAAAGAACCACGCCTGCCAAGAGGGCAGACACGTTTGGGAGATTTGGGTTTAAAAACAGCATTTTTAGCAGTGATCTGTCTCAGATCAGCTATAGTTGGTGACACGACTACAGGTGGCAGCACCTCCCAGAGGGGCTCTCTGATGCCTCTTTCTCCCTCACATGTTCTTTCCAAGCAATACCGCCTCAAAACACAGCTTTTGTTCCACAAAATTATTTAATGAAATTATATGATCTAATTGAAAGGAAGAAAAAAACCCCCACCAATTTCCAGTTTTTATTCTGTTACTGTTGCACAGTGCTGCAAAGCTGGAGGAGAAATGGGTTTCTAGCCTAGGAAGAGTCTTAAAGTCCACTAACAGAAATAAAGCAGAGTAAATTAAAAGAAATAATCCATACTTACTGTTTTTCCAACGAGCAAAGGCAACACTATAAGCAACGACTGTTTTTTCTTTAGAAATGCACGGTTCAATTTTAACCTGTTTCCCGTTGGCCAATTACACGTTTTGCCAACCATACCGACGACAGAAATGCAGTACCTCAAGATGCTGAAATTAGGGCTTACGTCACGAACCCGCAGATACTGCTGCTTCTGCTTGAAACCTCTGAACCTGCACAACGTCATTAGCACACGGAAATGAGAAATGACAGAGACACCACGTCCCAGGCAGCAGCACCATAGGAAGCTCCAACTACACAGCAACCATACCATTTTCACGCCAAAATAGGTACGGAGTAGAAAAAGGACATTTTTGTCTTCTCCTGTTCTCCTGAATGGATTTGCTCCTTTTTTTTATTTATTTTTTTCCTAGCACCCAGTCTAGCTCTTCTCAACACTCAAAGGATAAATGTGAAATTAATCTCGAAGGCCCTTCTCGGCTAGCAGACAGCTGCTACACATATTAGCCACAGCACCAGTTCCCCAAGATCCAGACTGCCTTCCTGTAAGATGGAGATTTTTGCTTTAACGCCAGTGCTCATTTGATTAGGAAGCAACGTGTTTTTATCCAAAAACAGAGACACATTACTGCAATGACATCAACCTTTCCCTGGAGCTAGCTCTTAGCTTGCACAACTGCAACGGGAGGAATTTCTCCCTAAGAGAGCAAGTTGGAATACCCCTTCTAAACAAAACACCATTAGAATGATGAGGAGTTTTGTCTTAGAGGCAAGCCATCAGATGCAAGGCAAAACCTGTATGTACGCAGGACCAGCAGAAATCGTCCAGAAATTACACAAAATAGGATCCATGACAGAAGCACTGCAAACTGTCCCAAGGATACGATCAACTTTAGGTGTCACAACTAAGCAAAAAACATCATTTGCTATGAATGCGGCTGTACAGCCTTACCCCATTTTTGAAGATTAAATTGTCGGTGCTCTCTCTTAAATTACATCTCAAAGGCACCACGTGGCTTGAAACTTGCTGAGGTCACAGATTTTTAAGGAAATAGCTTCAACACTGTAATGGAATGGATGTTGCTTAATCACTGTGCCACTATACAGCAGGACTCAATCTTTTGCATCTCCCCCTTAAAAGAGGAAGGAGAAATGAAAGAGAAGACCATGACCATCAACGATTTGAACTTAACACTTGTGAAAAGGTTGCAAAGACCCAGCTTTACCTAACCTCCTCACAGGTCAGCTGTATGGGGAACCTACCTGGATCAGAAGGCAGGAACTATTCAGAAGCAGCCATGGATAAGCAGATTTAGCTAAAACACCTTGTACACACTTACACATACTGCCCATGTAGATGGCTACCAGTCACTTTGAAGCTGGACATCTCAGTCACCAATCTGTAATGTATTGCCCTTTCATTGAAGTTAGTCTCTTGGGACATCTTCATAGAGAGCCTTTTACGGTCCTGAAGACCTCAAAATTGTCTTCAAACTCTTTTTGAGTTTCTCCTCAGCTTAATTTATATATACATACACACACATACACGCACCATTTAACCAAGATTTCTGTAATCATGTCTTCCTTAGAAAATACGCACAGAGCAGAAACTCAAAAAAATTCACATTTTTAATTATTACTTAATGTGCTGTTGGAAAAACTATGTATATCTGAAAGCACATCAGACAGGCAGACTGCAAAACTTGGTTCACCAGATGTCCCACCGGGAAAACTTCAGGGGACTGACAGGTTATGCAGTGCACGTTGCTTTCCTTTTTGCAGCATCTTCCAAAAATCCTATATTTTGTGTTTTGTGTCCTTCAGCATAAACCTTTTAAGTAACCTCCCACGGGGAAAGGTTCTTCCCCACTTGGAAGATTATTCAATTTTTACTACACTTTAGTACGAAGCAAACTCTTAATCACAAGACATCCTTGTCTCTTGCTATTATACACAGGTGGTAAACAATAACCCCCATAAATACACTTAAATTTGTCTCTTTCATCCTGGTTCCCCCCAAGCAGAAGTATTCCTCACAGCCTGCTGAAGAACAGGCTTGCCAGTATGAAAAATATCGGCAATAAATTAATCACTATTTGAATAAAAGGTTTTCAGAAGTACTCTGGTGAGATTCTACCAGCATGGATCCAAATTAGCAGTTTAATGAGTTACATAATTTTGGGAACATTTCTTGTTCCTAATGAATACAGCAGTTGACTACTGTATTTCTTAGTGCTTGCTCCATAACTCTCTTTTCAGCTCAAACAATTATAAACTCTTACGGGCATGGGGAGGAACAGCAGGCAGGGATCTGTGCTCAAAGAGTAAGCATTATATTTGGGGGAGATATCTTGTTTGTTTGTCTGTTTTAAAAAAACAACAGAATTTCCATCACTTCAAATTCAGAAGTGGCCTCAGCTGAGGAACTACAAACAACACTCGAGAGAAACTTCCACTGTTGTCACCCGAAAGCCTCTCCAGTCCAGGGACGAGAAAAGGGAAGGTGTTTCTGTTTAAAATACCTGCAATAGTAACTTAGCATGAGTGCCTGGAAGCCCTGTGTTTTAATATACTTGCAAGAAAGCCATCACGCAGAATTGTCACTTCCAGTGGAAACAGCCCTTAGTGAGGCTGAAACTACTTGTGCATTTTTGTAGTTTCTCCCTCGCAAGTAGGACGGAAACGTATCACACATGCAGTGGCATCTTTTACCAAAACAGCCCACGTGGTCTGTTTTAAGGCAGCAAGTATCCCCACTGGCTCCTTGGCAGAGGATCAGAAGAGCTTCATCTCCGCTTCATCCTCCTTCCCGGGGCTGTAATCCCACAACATTCAAACACTTTAAATATGCCTATTCATCCTGACCCAAGAGGCAGGCAGATACCAGATGTAAACACGCCTATCTTAAAAAACCCAGTGCTTTACCTGCAAATTGCTCACAGATGAGAACAACACATTCCTCTTCTCCCCTACATCTCATCTCCAGCAAGAAGTGATGATTGCAAACCCCATTTCTTGCTCTCCCCATTGCCCTTGGGCATGCACTATTTCACAGACATACCTGAAATGGATCTACCAACATTTACACCCTTAGTATTACCTAAATTAAAACCCATTTGTTCTAACATGCATGCCCACAGCAACAAGTAGCTGCCCGTCCCATTTTGCATAGCCTTTGATGGTGGTTCATCTACCCTGGCATAGTCTCCCCAGTCTGCTTCCCATAAAGCGAGGCTCCAGATGCCACCCGTGTATGGATGAGATGGAAAACGAGCACCCGAAAGCAGCTGAAGAGCTCCTAACATGCTGGCAGTGAGAAGTGAACAACACTCAATGTATTTCTTTTAGCAAGGAAAAGAAAAAGTACAAAAGAAGAAGTGATGCAGCTAGGTATCAGGAAATTAAATACGATCCTAACAAAGATGTGTATACGGTGGGTATATGGTGGCACTTAATTAGGTAACTTTTTACCAAATGGACTACTTTGCTGTGAAACTGAAGCCATAATAAACAAACAGCCATAACTTTGAACTACAAGAAGAACATTTACAGGGTACAGACACAAAACTTTGAGAATTAACACACTTAAAATAACGGCAGCAGTTAAAGAGCACAAAAGTTTCCTGACACTATTTGCTGAGCTTATCACATCTTAACTTTCCATTTGTCACTATAAAAACAAGTCCTGGTTCAACCTCTTTGAACTGTAATAATTAATATTCATCTCTCCCAGTGCTTTCTCTTCCCTCACGCTGCATTTCATAGAAATGGCTCTTTTTTAAAAGACTCTTTTTCTCCCGTGGGGATGACTAGCACAGACTGCCTCTGCTACCAACCCAATTAGCAAACATTAGAGAGATCTGCCTCTGTACTAATCAGATGGGTCCAAGTAAGGTCACTTCATAGTTAGGAAAAAAAAAGAAACCAGAGCACAGAAAACCATTTTTAAGGCAAAGGACAGAGCAGTTCAGACAAGCTCAGAGAACCTGGGCTTGTCACTGGAGTGCATTTGCGAGAGATTAAAGGCGACAAACTACACTCCAACCAAATGATCCATTGACAGAATATTTAGGGTATAAATAGAAAACGTCTTCTCCAAATAGATCAGATCTTTAATGCTTTGGAAGGCATTGTCTGCAGGCTCTGCCACACAATAAATTGATTTAGCAAAATGTCATGTTGCAGGGAGAAGGCAAAAAAAAACCACAGGAGTTGGATTCCTCCCAGAAGAACATAAACTACATAACTGCACTGAAACAGGCAGCTGAAGGATTTACTGACCTGCTGGAGTATTAAATGAAATTATCCCCATGAGCACAGTCTTTATGAACTGGATCATTATGATCTCTCCCCCAGTAACTTGCTCCCTTTTCATTATGCAAAAAGACTTCACACACACCTTCATACTCATGATTTCCAGCACTTGTGCAACTAGAAGAATGTTGTTCAGAAACCATTTCACAGTTTCACTCACCTGGTGTAAACTTCCTAGAAACCAAATCTAAGCATCTCAAAACACAAACGTAGAGAGCAGTTCTGGTTTGTGAGAAAACATCAGGTACACTTACTAAACATGGACGTTTTGTATAATCTTTAAAGTTAATCAAATATCCAAGCTGACTGTAACTGTTGTATCAAATATCAGATTTGGTACCCCATTAACAAACAGAACCATATAAAGGAAACAAACTGTAAAGCACACGGTAAAAAGGTGGGATCATTGCAAGACAATTCAAACTCAAGTGTGACTAAAGAAGAGGTGAGGAAAAAATATGTATTTTAGCATCAAATGGTTATTACAAATTTCTAGTTACAGGTAACAGCCTCTTACATTACAGAAGTTTATAGTTAAACACAATTGTTGGCTTTACTTCTGCATTTTTTTTTGCATTACTTATGTTTGTATCCTCATTTTAACATGTCCCGAGACACAAGCCTACAACTATTACTACAGATACTTATCTTGCCTAAGTTCACTGAGGTCAGAAGAGACTGAAACAAGCAGTAATCACAGCTCATACTTGATGAAAAATTCCTGTACTTCACTATTTACCAAGTGAACTCTCAAAATAACTAATTCCTGAGTTGTTTTTTTTTTTGTTGTTGTTGTTGTTTGATGGGTTCTGGTCTTTTGGTTTTTAAAGGTTCTTTGGAAGAGCAGGTATCTTGTAACAGACACGCCACCCAAATTTTGGATGCCCCAAATCATGGAGGAAGGGAAGAGGTGGCATGTACCTTGAAGGGAACAAAGACAAAGCTTTCCGTGCTGCTGGACATGGCACAGTCTCCATGCCTGACCTGCTGTGTTGAGCACCTCCTTAGAGCACACCACTTCACCACCTGCCTGCCAGTCTTCACTGCCATTCTGTAAACATGGTTTTAAAGAAAATGAATTAAGTTCATTCTCAAGATATCATATCATTATCTCATTTGATATAAGCTGAATAAAAGCCTCCAGTGTTGCCATGTAGACAGCCACTGTATCTCAAAGGCTACAGAAGCTCTTTCACACAGCACCTATGTCTGCCACTACACTGCACTTGTCCAATACCCAGCAAGAGATACCGTCCCTCTTGAGTTTTCCATCCATGATCTGTGGCCAGAGCTTTCTTGCAGTACTGATTTGTGATGCATGAAAGGCAATGGCAAGCTGCAAGCAACAGCATGAAAGGTTCACCAGCTAAGCAAGGTAAGCAGCAGCAGTGTGAACCTCTGCTAAGTCACTGCTCTGTAGAAACCGTACCAACACGGAGTCAACAGGAGCCTCAGGCACAGTGTTGAGAGGCTTGAGTAAAAGAGGCACTAAATTATGGTCATAACAAGCATCCTTTCCCCCGTTTCCACTGAAAAGGCAACACAGAAGGCACACAGTTATTTAATACAGCAAATCCTTACCTATAAATGGTTCAAGGATTACAAACTGAAGAGGCAATGGCTTCATGAGATGATATGTGAGAAGAAAGTCAGGCTCATCCAGTATTCAACAAAATAGTCTGCACTGGAGAAAACTTACTGCCCCCATTATTAAAATGAAGTCCCTCTTATCGTCTTTCCTTTTACTGCTTCATTCTTTGCCTAGCTAAATGCTATCATACAAAGAGGATATTGCTCATACTTTTACTGTTTTAATGCATATAAATTATAATAAAAATACTTAAGTGCAAAGAGCACTTCAGTATGCTACACTTCTTCCACTTAAAAATTAAAAAAGAACTGTTGGAGAAGAGAAAAAACAACAAAGATAAATAAATTTAGTATTCCTTGCAAAAAAGTGTGAAATCAAATTTAGTGATGAAATACACTTTCACTCTATTATTCCATTGGAAACACTTTATGTTGCTGGAAATGAGATGTCTGGTTTTGTTTGCTATAGAAAATGGCTACATCTTAAAAGACATTACAGGTGGAACATACACAAGAGCCTTCTGCAAACACAGAAAATACATATGCTGGTGCACTGCCATAAGCAATCCTGGCCTCAAATACAAGGGAATTCAGTTTAAGCTACAAAGGCAATATCCCAAGCAAAGGTTTCAAAAGATAACATTCTTTTGAGAGAGCTGACAAATGCATAAGTACAATCCAAGAATCAAGATTTTTGGAGAAGAAATGTGCTTCATTGAAAAGCACAGTATTTTGTCACAGTAAGGGATTTATTTCACTTCTGGCCTTCACGTTAACAGTATATCCATGGATTTCTACTTTAAGACATTTTAACATTAACTATGCAATTCAGCTTTCTTAGGCAACATCTCAAGCCAAAGACTTGGATCAAAACAAACTCCATCCAGGAAGAAGCGATGAGCCTACGGCAAGCTTCTCAAAAATCCAGGAATCTCAAGACCCTTGCAGCCCAAGGAATAAACCTACAGATGAGGATGCTCCAGCTCAGCTCCACGCAGCGCTGGAAGGCATCAGAATACTTCTGCAGGGGGGATTGCCATCTGTGGATGAGACACAACTGACGAACTGATCAGCTGTGGCCTTTAAAAGCAGCACATTCCATGAAGAGTCAGTCTCTGTCCAGTTCAGTATCAGCATCACATTTCAGTTCTCCACCTTTTTCTCTGAGCAATCTGCATCGCTAAAACTGATTACATTGTCAGTCAAAACAAGAAAAGGCCTTGATGGCATTCAGTAATTTTGTTCTTGTTTCAAGAAGAAAATCCTTATCGAAGTCATGCTGTACAACCAAAGCAGCACTTTCTGAACTAGCTGACACCACTACCAATTACACTGTAAGGTAAGCAGCAATATTCACTTTCTAACATTCATATGAGAACAAATTTTCATACTGCTATGTAAACCTTAACAAAAATGAAACCATCTTTAAAGAATTTAAGTACCTACCAATTTTCTTTTTTTCCTCCTGTCTACAAAGTCAGAAGTGTATCAGTCTATACAAGTCTTTGGCATGATCAAGCATGGCTGCTTTATCTCCAAAGAAAAAGATTAATAATAGATTAGGAAGGCAAATAAACAACAAAAAAAATAACAATAATAATAATAATAAAAAACCTTAGAACTCCTTTCATGTCAAGTCTCAGTGCCTGCACTGAGTGAGACAGGAGCCATCTCCCTGAGCTCCCCTTCCCCTTTCACTCATGATTACACACCTCCATCACATCTTCCTCCTGCAATTCCTCCTCCATGCTGAGTCCCAGCCTCCTTATTTATTCTTCACAGAGAAATTATTTATATGTCTGAAATTAGATCTCTGCTGAATTTGGCCTGGATTTCATGAAATGTTAACAACGGCGAAACATAGGGGGCTGATTCCAAGGGACAATGAAGAAAATGTTTTTCTACCTTGTGTTTCAGCAGAGAAACTGACAGGCTTTTATTTCCATAAAAACTGAAGATTCAGGAAGAGAACCTGATGATACATCGCCATCACCGCTTAAGCACTGGGGAAAAGGCACGTCGCAGCCATTACTTGGAACTGGGGACACAGGTGCAGGTCACAACCAAAACTAGTCTCTTACCTTCCACTTCTGTGACCACTGAACGTTGGGATCAGAGGGGATATGACTTCCCTGAGTTGTTTACTGTTGGTTGAACATTCACTGTTTAGTTTAGTAGGTGACAGTGGTAGCAGGGGGATGGTTGGACCAGGTGATCTTGGAGGTCTTTTCCAACCTTAATGATTCTGTGATCCGTGAACTGTACAGTCTTCACCGCTATACTATGTATCACTTGGAAGCAGGGAAAAAAAAGCAAGGTAACAAATGTTGAAGATCTTTACCTAGCTACTGGAAAAAGCACTGGTCTTTTTGGCTTGTGGTAGTTTTTCTGTGACCATACGCGTGACCTTACCTCAGGTCAGGAGTCAGTTATTATTTCTGTGTCTGCTCCATGACCCTGCCCTGCTCAAACACCAGCTCATTTCTCCTGCCTGCACCCCTTCACCACTCCCACTAACTCACCTTCCTAACCCCCTCCCTGAAAAGTCATTCTTGATTTACTCTGATCTTCAAGTAGCACCAGCAGAAACCTGGCTTACAGAGATGGGACAAAACACTTTTTTTTTTTTTTTTTCCCTACCCACTAAGAGAGGTCATTAACAGCAATGAAAATGCAAAGGGAAGGAGAAAAAAAAAATACAAGTGTCTTGGTCTAATAGTTGGTGTTCAGTTAAAATTTCAGTCTTACACATCTTTTCAGGCTTACACATTTAATGCAGGAACATAGAGAAAGCAAAACGGATTTGTGTAGAAAGAAACAATATCTGTAAGTCACCTTGTAACAGGGAAAAACCGTCGGGATGTTTGTTGTTCAAAAAATACCAACACCAACTCAGCAGAGGAGCAGCCACAGTGCCCGTGCTCCTGAATAAGAGCAGGGCCCCTGGACGCTCAGCTTACAGGAACTGTGTGGTCAGGGCTGCGAGCAAATCCATCGAGACCGGCTGTCATAGAATAAAGCTGTAAGAGACGATGGGCAGAAAGCAGAAAAAGAAGAAACGCAATGTCAGGTCTGTGTGTGGTCTGCAAAAACAGGTCCTGGTTATAACTTACACGCATGCCAACCTGAAGGCATGCAATTAGTAAACACCTTTACAACCACCCTGAAGCTGCATCACCACCATTATTCTTCTTTGTGACTGACTTTAAAAAAAAATAACAACACTTGCCCTTAAGGAACAGTACACAAAACCAAGCAGCCAGCCTCTTTTACCTTTAAAACGAAGTTGCTTTAACAAAAGACTATGAATACAAAAGCCATGCCAAAGGTCAGATGAGAGAGTAATGGTCTCAGGAGGCAAAGAAGTGCATTTACATACACTGGTGGTGAAAAAAGATACTTCTAAAATCAACATTTAGTAAAGCTGAACAAGAGCATTTCATAAAATAAGTCTAAAATACTGCCGCACAGACCTATGGCACAAAACGGAAATGGCCAGAGCTGATGAAATATCATAGCATAAATGAAATTGTTTTCTAACAGAATAGTTAGCTACTGGGAGTATTGCCTGCCTTTCTATATACCAATTATTGCTCAATTACTGTCAGGCCACCACTCTTCCCAACGTAGCACCAGAAGGTCATTTATAACACTGGTAAATGAAACGTCTGCTACGTCAGTAAGCAGCAGCATAGCTGTTTGTTAGAACCAGGCCTTTAATTCAATAGATAATAACCAGGAAAACAATGTGATTGATATCGTTAGTTACTAAATTAATCATCTGGCATAATCGAATAATATTTAATAACAAAGATGATTTCATTCTTATGGACAAGCAAAGAACTGGAAGAAAGATTCTTCTCCTTGATTACAGCTCTGGAAGAGCACTGCCTTACTGCATTAGTAGCTGCTTCATTAATTACCTTTTTGCTGCTGGCCAGATCAACAGCCAGCTGAAAGGGACAGGGATCTGCTCACTTTGAAAGCACAGGCATCCCAAGTATTTTGGGGAAACCATTTAACTGCCATCCAAACACCCATGCAGAAGAAACAGGATCAGTGTTGCCACAGTCCGGTGGTTTCCAATGGTTTGGATCCCTCTTCCTGATAGCCTGAAGTCTGCATAAATCAGGATTCCTAAAAATTTGTTTCACAATAATTCTGCAGCATGAAAGTAATTCATCCCCTAGGGACAGGCAAAGATAACAGAGCTTCAGAGTTCTAGCACTTCTGTGTGCAAACTCAAAACCAGTATTTGCACAGCTTAAGAAGCTTATTGAATTGATCCTCAAATGCTTTTCAGAACCATCTCCTCCAGTTCTGGTACTCTTCCACCTCAAAGTAGGATACTTCCATTTCCTAACTGAAAAGAAAGAAAACTAAAACTTATTGAAAGATAGAGCAGAAATCAAGACAAACTCCTTCCATGTGTACTCAAGAGAGCAAGGCATCTGCAGATAAGCTCCAGGCTTCAAGGACAGTTTAGCCTTTGAGGAAAAATATCTTACATTTTGTTCTTCAGAGGATTTTAAGCACGCAGGATGTATCTGGAGAACAGCCTGGCACCATTAGATTGTAAGGAGGAAGAAAAACAGGACATAAGAGAAACTTTGGTAAAGAGACGAGTTACCATAAAATTTGGGATTCTGAAACGAGTCACAAGGGGCGGGCAGGTTCCTCTCCGTACGGGCTGCACCATTGGAAACTGGCCCCTGGTCCATGAAGTCCATCCTTGTCAGAGCAACCTGCCATGAAACACGTGATCTGCTAGTGTTTTACCCCAAGCCCTTACTACGATAGGGTAAGGCCCAAAATAAGCATTAATAATATACAAGTCTGCAGCTGTCAGCAGAACACACTCAGTGTACTTCTGGCCACTTGTACGCTACTTTTTGCACATGCACTACTCCCCATGAAAGCACGTGTTGTCAGCACGTGCCGCAGAACCTGGCAAAGGCAGTGAGGCAGACAACCAAGTATGACAGCAATTTGGGAATTCTGGTTCTCAAAGACCAAGCACAAGCATTTCCAAGGCAGTTTTCCCCATATAATTGTATGGGTTTAGTCAGAGTTCCTTCAAGTTCTCCATACAAGATGCTTCATTCCTATTCAAGAAGATATTAAAATAACTCTCATGCTAGTGAGAAACAGAGGCTATTTATCTTAACCCGTGTTTCTTGTAATTCTAATCGACCAGTACCTAAACTTCACTATTTAATTCTCATTGTTCATGTACAACTGTGTTCAGCTGAAAGAGCTTAAGCTTGGCAATTTCAGCTGATCATACAGAAAGGCAATGAAGTATCAAAAGTAGAAGGTGTTATAGGCAATTTACCTTTTAATTAATCTAAACTGGGAACTAAAATTATGATATGCAATTTAATTTTATGTTTTAATCACTCTCAATACAGCATTTTAACCTCCACAAGCACTCATGTTTGGAGGGGTGCAATGCAGGGCTCATCTAAGCTCTCCGCATCACTTTAGAACTGTTCCCAAATTTTAATTAACCCAAGAGCAACAGGGTTGTTCAAACTGATCTCTGCACTAGCGAGAATTGAGTCAAGATCCCTAATCTTTGCCTCAACACTGAAATAAAAGGTCACATGAGAACACTAGAAACGAGAAGACTGCCATAGGTGGCACTTTTCCAAGCTAAGAGGAAGAGGGGAGAAAGAGCTGAAACCTGCTTGGAAATCTGTTTTCAGCGGGAAGGTTTATGTCAGATGTTCCTCCTGGGGAGCAATCTGTGGTGAGCTATTCTGCCATAGGTCAGCATGCAATCTAAACAGGAAAAATGGCTGAAAACATACAAATAGACATAAAGGGCACAAATAGCAAGACTAGGCAAGTTTAATACCCTGGCCTTGCTATTGGGCGGCCAATTTGTTACCTGCAAGTTAACACATGAGACATCTGCTGCCGATATTTTAACACCTCACATCTGCTCAGGTTTGGTGATGGAACGTTAACGCAACCGGAGTGAGAAGACAGGTTAATGGAGAAAACATTGGCAAGTCTTTTCTGAGAATTGTTGGAAAAGCAGAAGCTGACTTGCTTGCAACCTCACTCACCCACAAGAACTCACCTCCTCCGTGCCACAGGTGGAGTCTTTTGTCTCTCATTTTAGCACAATACATACACACACTGAGAAATTTTGCTTCGTGGCATCAAGTACACATCTCCATCCCAGGGGAAATTTTAGATACAGACAAAAAAAAATAACCTTCCACAGTTTTATCCACAGTTAGAAGAATATATACCAGAACAAACAAACAAACAAAAAAATAAAGCTAGAACATTTGGAATACTGTATGCATCCAATATGCATCGTGGGTTTTTTGAGATGAATGCCAGCAAACAAAAAAAACCTCTGAGGTTTGTGATCAATATGCTTAAAAAGGGTTTAGTTCAGAGTCCATTTGTGTAGGTTCACAGCTGATGTACACCAAGCAACACAAACAGAGCCTGCAACACATTAAAGCCCCAAAACATGCTAAAGCTCCTCTCCCTGAAACAAATCAAGATAAATTCAGATGAGAACGTTTGTTAATAACCAGCTTCCAGGGGAACGGATGCACCCACGACATCTTTCCAGTTAGCAAATCCAGAAGCAAACAGCCCATCCACACACACTGTAATACAAAGCATGTGTCAACTAGGTGCTGCCTTCAGGCTTTTGACAGGATGCCAAAGTGGTCCTTGGTAGCAGACACTTTGGGACCACAGTAAATAAAACTGTCAGAACAAGAAAAATTAATAGTATGAGTGTGGAAAAAAATTAATTGAACTTGATCTGTACATCAATTTAGCCTCTGGGGCAAACTAAAATTACTTGGCTCTTAAGTACCCTAGAAACAGCCAAATCACTGTCCAGTGTGATTCATGTTCCAGGCTGAATCATCTGAACCAATTAAGAAATTTAACTTGCTTTGTTCTCAAGAACAATCACTCTGGCCCATTTAATACAGTGATGTTGCTTTGAATCTCCGTGGATGCCATGCATCAGGACAGGAGAAACATTTAGGCAGACTGCTCAATAACTTTGTGGCTCTTTGTTCATGTTGTGAGCAACACAGAGATAAAGGATGTGACCTTGCTCTGATACCCCATGCAGCTAGAACACTGCACACCTGCAACTGCGGAATCGCTCTGTTCAACAAAGCAGAAACAAGACAGAATTTTACTGGATTCTGCAATCTATTTACGAGGGGAAGAAACCCAGTAGCAGCAATAAACAACTCAGACTACTGAGCTACTACTCCATCTGATTTGGAAACACGTTGTTCTACAGTTTGAAATGGCTAGGAATGTAAAAGGTGACTTTCAGGCTCAAGCAGCAACACGAGAACTACCACTCAGGCACTCCCTAAGCAGTGTGTACAGCTGGCAAGTCAAGACTGCTTAATTTCTTACTTGCAAATCTATCTCAGAGGTAAATAGACACTCAATACAGAAGTGAGAGAAGAAAATGTGAAACTAATATGCCTCTTCTGCATTCACAACTGTTTCCCACTAAATATCTACAAATAATTTATCCAAATCAGTCATAAGCAGTAATGGCACCTTGCCTTACTCAGCAGTGATCGATCACAGCACATTAACAGCCAGTAGTTAATGAACGATCTTGCCCTTACACATGCAGTACTTTCAATCCTGTCTTTCTCAAGACCAGGTTCCTGTCACCTTCCCCATACAAAGCTTCTTCCCTGACCACAGTCAATGCTTCACCTTTCTAACCGTATGAAATTTTGCCAGTTTTGATCCTCCTTCCCTATTTATCTACCCCCCACCAGTAACCACAGAACCAGACGGTGAAACACAATGCGTGTTGGAGTGAATTTCATTTGTCTTCCTATCTAGCTCACAGACAGCACATTAAACAAAATTCAGAGTTTTTTTAAAAATAAAATAAAAAAGTAGGTGTTCATCCCGCAACTCAACATTACTTCAGTAACTAACAAATATAGTCTTACATGAGAGCCACAAACACATTTATAAAATTTTAACCAGTGACCATCTCGGAGAGATGCAGAGACTGGACGTATGAATTTCCTTAGCTGCTATTAGCTGCTATTGAGTATCATGTTGGCCAGTGCAGAAGATCCATTAATGAACGCCATGAGAAAGAATCTAATTATAAAAAGGTTTCACTGATCAAGCAGGTAGTGAAAAGGTGGCAGGCTTTCCTCTCCGTGAGGTACAAGAGTGTGTGGAGGAACCACCTTCAGATGATTCTTCAACCAGCTGAATCCCAAGAAGCAACAGCTGGGTCCAGTTCCACGGCACAGGTTGCTCTGACATCTTCCCAAGGAGCAATCTACTGGCCAAGGCCAGAAAGCTATCTAAAATAACATCACTCACCCCAAAATTACTCATAAAACTGCTTCTAACTGTCCCCTCTGAATTGTGGTCACAAACTCATTCCAAGAGTAGTGGAAAAGCCATCAGTTCAGATGCACCTCTAGCCAGCCTCGAAGACAAGCAATAGAAATGACAACTGTCACATTTGCAGACGATAATCTGTGAAAGTTAGATCTTTGCACATTTTTATTGCTCTTTTCAGAAGCTGATGATTCAGAAAGAACTGGCAGGGAAGAATGGATACTCAGCAAATGTGGCTTTGCTTATTTTCATCACAAAGATTGGCGGTAATCGTATCTGGAATGGTGTGACCAGCTCCCTTCCCAGCAGCAGATCGCTTTGCTCCTTCCTGGCTATGCCCTGTAACATTCAATACACACACACCTGTCCTGTGCTGAGAAGGCCTGGGGAACAGGGCTTCACGAGACAGCCATGTCCATCCACTTCCATCGCGATTCTGGTGGTCCTTCATGCACGAGGGAGAACAGCCAAGGAAAGCTCAAACTAAAACAAAAGCAATAGAGAATAATCGACCTGCTTTGTGTGAGACACCATTTGCCCTCTTTGCAGCTGGAGGGAACTGCCCTCTGCCTGCCAGCAGCAGTGACCTTAGGGACACAATCTGCAGGCACTACATCCAGTCCCGTACAGGTCTGGACACAGCAATCTACCTGGCCTTCACACTTGATTCCTGTAGCAAACTGCAGCTGTGAATTGCAATGAAAACCATGAAGCCCAGCAAGCCCCAGGTGAGTTTCTAACCAAGACTGGTTCTGAAAAGCATGTCACTCAGCAGCTCGGTGCAGGCCAACTGCCTAATTCCATGCTCATGTAATGACTGTTGCAGCCTTCAGCCGCCAGCACAGGTGGCACGCAGCCTCTCCCTCAGACCTCCAGCCACCAGAAAACAGCACTAGAAGTGCTGAAACGAAGAGACTGTGCCTGTTAGCTCCTGCATTTGGCTGTCTTGGGAGGTTTCATATGCAGGACATTGCTTCAGTGGAGAGAAAGAATTAAAGACAAACCCATCAAGAGAAAACTGAAGGTCTCCTCCCCATCCTCCATCGGATTAACTAACATGCACCAGCTTAAAGCTTTTCCTTATCTACCATGGGGCTAAACAACCCCTGTGCCCTCCCCTGCCCCGAAAGCTTACTCAGGACGTCCTGCTGTGATTCAGAGATGTGCAGGGCCGAATGCTGGCAGTGGGACATACGTCAGGCCAAAGTCTTCTCTTTCAATTTGTTGGCGTTGTAAAGAGAGGCTGCTATTGCAGCTTCTTACGCTCACTGGTAACCTCCAGAGAACTAAGGAGGTTCCTGTTAAAATTGCATGTTCTGTACTTTACGTTTTACCTGCAGATGCCGAAGTGAGAGACAATTCTGGTGGCTTTGTGCTCAGATATTAACACAGCGAGGCTCTTGGCCCACGCCCCCAGCTTTAACAGCACCCAGGGCATCTCACTCCCCATCACACACAAGGCAGACAATTTAATTTAACTAAGCAATGCCCACAGCAAGTCCAAGAGGCTGTGGCTCAAGCGCAGGATAGATGCTTTAAAAGACTTTCAGTTATGAGTAAAGTTCCAAAGAACTCAGGAAATTTATTACATCCCTTGCTAATTTATTTCAATGGTTAATTACCTTCAGTAAAATATTTACAGCTTGTTTACAATGTGAACTTTAATAATTTTGACTTCCAGTCATGATATTTTGTTACACATTAGACTGCAAGCATGAAGGCCCTCCAGCACTGAAAATTGTTGCCACATAAAGAAACAACATTTTTTAGGAGAACTGCCTTGATAATGAGTCTTGGCCTCAGAAGGGAACCTTACGCAGTCTGGGAAGCACGTCTGCATTTCTTAGCTTGGAATTCTGGTTCACGTTCAGGAATACAAGCTGGCTCTCCCCACAAACACCACGTCTCCACACACGGGGACAACGTCACGGTAAGAACCCAGCCTGGCCCCAAACCCCCTCACAAGGCAATGGGCACAGGGCACCTGGACGCACGGCGACTGAGCTGACTCCTAACAAGGGCAGCAAGGAAGAACAGGATCACAGTACACTTCACCTGATAACATTAAAAAAAACTTGAAGTAGTTCAGACACTGCCATGAGTGTTGCTTGAAACCAGGCCTGAGCAGAGCATTTACAGGCAATCAGCCATTATAACCACGTAATTCGCAGTCCCAGTAACAAAAGCTAGGTTCCCTGGGACTTCCATTAGAGGTTACCAAGCAAGACTATGACAGGCAGGAGAATTCAGCTCTTCAGTAATTACAGCTCAGGAGTTAACAGATACAGCATGGCTAAGGTTAACATGAGGGAGAGGGGAGGAGCAGAAAAACAAACCCTACTTTCAGCAATATCTTCCTTACTAATAGGAATTAAAAATACATTCCAGGCTCTATCGTAAATGAATACAGGGATCCATGGTTACGCCACAACAAAGACATTACTATCTCCTATGGCATCACAGCTACCCATCTTCAGATCATCAGAATGAACTATTAGCTCATTTGTTTCCCTCCAGTACTTTGAAGGAATACAAGAGATTTTTGCCCATTAGGAAATGCAGAACTTATGTTGCAAGAGACTAAAGGAAACTGAAGGAGTGAGCAGTATACAGGCACCCACAGGTTACTCCTCCTTCATTTGGGGGCAACAGGAACAGGACTGAAATTGCACCCAGGCCTCTACCCTGCCTCAGAAGAGCCACCAGGGTGCAGCAGAAGATGGAGCTTGCCAGCGCAGGGCATGCAATGATCGCTGCAGGAAGGCAGGAGTGGCAGGAAAACACAACGCACAAAACCATCTGGATGCAGAGAAAGAGAATTGTGGGAAGAAAAGGAAGTGCCCCAGCCTCTCAGCAGCTCCAATGCACTGTTGAAGGCACCTGTTTTCTTTACGCTCTGTTTTCTTTATGCTCCATATTAAACCTAATACACTGTTAATGTGTATTTAGTAATTATTGGCATGAGCATACATCAGGCTACAGGTACAGATATATCATTAAACATTTGTGTCCAGAAGTATTTTCACTGAAACAGGCTCAGTCTATGCTATTAGACATAAAAGTTATAGGTGTCTCCTGGTATGAGACAGCCTGGCCCAAATATACACAGAATAACAAAACGCGTATAAAGAAGCTCTCAAGATAAGGAAAGCATCATGTGTGTTTTAATTCTGGATCTCAAAGCACAATACTAGAGAAAAATAGAAGAAACACTCAACTCATAGTCATATTCAGTACAAATTCGAAAGTTGAATGTTTAAATATGTTTTGATACTTAGTTGATAGCCTGTATTTGAAGAGCTCTTTTAACTAAATAATTATTATAATTATCTAGAACATTCTTCCTTAGGTCACATGAGTTTCCCCATCTGCAAAAAGAAGAGCTTCAAAAGCTTGAATTCCTCCTCACTTTATTTGCAAGTATCACTGCATTCAGTACGTCACATTAACTGAAACAGAACAGCTGATGTTTTGGGTCATCTCATTAAATGCAAAGTGCACACTTTAGTCTCCTTCATAGACTCGCAACAAGCCAAGAACGGAGATACAACCAGTAACCAGTTCCTCCCTGCTCCACAAGCAGCAGGCCATTTCATACACAAACTACCGTCCTCCTGGAAGAGACGTGCTTTTGATAAACAGAAAAAGACAATTATTGCTCTCTCCAGCTACCCCAAGGAGGGTGCAGTGGAGTGGGGGTTGGCCTCTTCTCCCAAGCAACAGGCGACAGGACCAGAGGGAACGGCTCCAAGTTGTGCCAGGGAAGGTTTATGTTGGATATAAGGAAAAAAAATGTCACTGAAAGGGTTGTGAGGCATTGGAACAGGCTGCCCAGAGAAGCGGTTGAGTCACCGTCCCAGGAGGTCTTAGAAAACATGTAGATGTGGTGCTGAGGGACAAGGTTTGGTGGTAGACTTGGTGGTGGTAGGCTAACAGTTGGACTTGATGACCATAGAGATCTTTTTCAAGCAAAATGATTCTATGAAATCAGTTATGATAAAAAAATACAGTTGGTGCTCATCACAAAGATGTAACATGGTAAGTGAACATGGATTCACCTGAGGTTAATGCACGTCCTTCTGCAGCGCTGGCCAGCTACTCCTCCAAGGGAAGCTGTGTTCCTAAAAATCCACCCCATGCATTTTCTTCCCCTCCTCCTTCTTTACTCTTCTCAAAAATCAGCTTACTGGGGAAGTTCGGAAGAGCCAGAAGCCTTAAAGCAAGACAGTCATACACCTTTTAGATCAGGGAATAAAGATCCCCGTTACCCAGGACAGAATCAAGATGAGACCTGTGCGATACCTTCAGCCCAAGAGCTGAATCAGGAAGCGCACAGGGCTGCGAGATCACAGAAGCACAAGAACCTCGCTAAGAGGCAGAGTGACAAATTCACATTTTGGCAGATTCTCTTCAGAAGGAAATAAGGACTAGAATTCTAGCAGAGATGGAAGTCAAGGAAAATCAGACATTTATAGTAAAATTAAAATAGCTAGGAAAAAAAATCTCTAAGTAAAAAGCAGCTGGCTATAAAAGGAAAAAAGCTCTGCAACTGGATGGCGCATTCACGCCAAGATAGAATATTCATGCTGCTGTACTAAAAACACCAACAGTTAATGCTGTAGAAGCATAGCAAAAGATCCTGAAAAACAGCCAAATAAATCCATGATGGGGAGAAAGCATTATGCTCATTTGTACAGGTAGAGGAAATAGCCATTTAAACAATTCCAAAATACTACAGATTTAGGAAATAGCGATCTGCACCTTCCATAACCCCACCTAAACGTCCCTACCCATGTGACCTACTTAAAACCAGGTAAGTGTAGATGCTACTTTTAAGGAGCATTATACTTTCCATCGTACTAACAAGGTGGTACTTCAAATAGCACTGTTAAAAATGTGACAAATACAATTAAATTGTATTTTTTAAAAATGCAACCTGAGAAAAAGTGTTGGGTTAGTTCTGCCTTTCCTAGAGCCGTACTTCATTTACAAAGGAACAAAAAATGATGCACACAACAAATCCTAGCTGTACAGTTAACAGCATGCCTATTATTACTTCGGCATAGTTACATCATATTTAAGTTAGCAGATCCAATTAGGTCTGCGCGACATAAAATCGAAGACAACTACCATATGGGTATTTCCTTTTTATAATGTGTTGTTCTCAGTAAAACCAAAAAAACCCAACCCACTAATTAAAGTAAAAGGCCATTTAAAGATTTTTAAGGCCAATCATGTTATTTCTCAAAGAAACAAATTGGTTTCCTGTGAAAATGCTGGGGGGGAAGGGTGAACACAACACGCACACCCAGTCCACACACTCCTCAATTTCACATTTTGTTTACAGGCTCATGAAAGTCCCAATTAATCTCATCAGAAAACAGTCTTTCAATGCACATTTTCTATCATAAATCTAAAGCAGGCATGTTTGACATTACATCTCCAAATCAATGGGAGTTATTTGGTGAGGAAAAGAGAGAAATCTTAAATTGCAGTGATACCCATGAGAGCAGCAAGGATTACAAGGAAAACAAAATGCATAAAAGCACTTGTCTGAGGCATTAGTGACCAACAGTGCGCTGCTGCAGATGTCGTGACACTGCAGCAGAAGGCTCAGGAACCGCTGGCTTGAATATGCCCGTATGGGCCACAGTCCCAGCTCTAAGGACAGGTACAACTCACCCAACTAAGACTCAAATCCCTGGAGGAAAGCATGTCACAGCACATACGATGCAAGCAGACACCTGCAACTTCTTGTGATCAGAAGCACCAAGGAAACAGCCAGCATCTCCTGCTTTCCTGCTCCAGTTCGTTAGCAGCTTCCCCAAAACTATGCTGGATGCACACGCTCATATTCCCAAGCTTGTTTAAGTTTCCAAATTTCAACAGCTCAGCCTGACCTGTGCAGCCTCCAGGCTCTGCCGGAAGAGAGCAGAAACTAGCAAAGCCTCCAAAAAAAATTCTGCAATTTTAGGCAGTGATAAAGGTCGCTGAAGAAACAGAAGAGTGATGTCTCCACACATTGCTGAGGTAGTGATCAGAACAGCAGCTTTTAAGCCACAGGTGCCTTGCTACCTCCACTGTAAGGCAGCACTTGAACTCCAGTGGTTTCTGCAGCCACAAACTGCACTCCTGTCTCATGGATGGGATGAAAGATGACCTCGAGGTCATCAAAGAGTATGTTATTGTTCATCTCGCTCAACGCAGCTACTGCATTTAAATAAGCTGTTAAAATGCTCAGAATTAAAGGACTACCAGTGATTTGGTACCTTTACGTAACAGTACACAAGGAAGCTCACGTGGTGAAAGCCTCAAATGGTTGACGGCAAGGTCAACCAAACTGCCCATTTGCTGACTGGGACAGTATTGGGAGTAATGCGAAAACATTAAATAAAAGGTAAATGAGTAAGTAACTGGAAGATGATACCTCACAATAAATCTAAAAGAACTGGAAAAACCGATCAGGTCAATGACTTTCATGTCCTTCTCAAAACAGTTTTCTTATAAATATGACTAATAAGGATTACCGGGAACAAGAAATAATTGGTGCATGAAAATAAAGGCAAACATACATACTTGCAAAGCTGATAAGAGCCACATAAAGCCCTGTTCATAACAAATATATATATTTTAAATAGGCCTGGCAGCTTTAGGCTAACACAATACCTGAAGACAAAACCAGGTGTTTCAACTATTCAAGACTGTGCATTCAGTTTGCTCAGAGCACAAATTAGCCCTGTGGCGAACAGTGACAAACCAGCAGATGGTGCAACTTGTTAATAGCATATTCTCGTTTCCAAAGCAAGGAACCACGCACAAATCCAGCCCAACTTCAGCCTCCCGACAAGGCACCCCCAGGCTTGTCAGACTGGGCTGGGAACAACCGCTGCCATTACCTTCTCCACTCACACACGCGGCCCTGGGCTTTACCACAGTATTACGAGGAGTTGAACAAACACACAGATGCACATGTTTCAACAAAGCCCACCCTTCCTTCAGAACACAGTGCAATACTTTAGACAAACAAAGAATGCATATATATGTATATACACACAGCTTCCTACGATCACCCTGTCATCTCTTGCTGGCCATACTGACAGATGCAGGTTTGAAAACTACTTACAGGAAACATTTTGATCTAAGTTCATGCATATAGTATCCAAAACCCCGCTAGCTACCTTGAGAAAAGTTGCAACTCTCCCCTTTAATAACTTGTGCTTCTGACAGCCTCCTCCTAAAAATCACTTCGGAACTATATTGCTGATTACATGACCGTAATTTTGACTTATTTGTGCATTTGCATGTTGCACGTGTATGTAACCACTATGGCATTTCAAAAGAGTCAGGCTTTTCTTAAGTTTATGTTACATTCAGCTATTGAAACACAGATGTTAAAAACAAACCTAGGAAGGCTTTAGTGCAGAAACCAGTTAGCTTACTGCATGATGCATAGGTATCTGTATCTAATTAACAAGAATTAACTCTCAGCTTTTGTGCCTTCCCAGTTCCTGGGTGTAGCACCTGGATGGGCAATGTGGGGGCTCCAGATGAGGCTTCCCCACAGTACGACTCAAAGTTTAGAGACCATCTCGTTTTGCTCATTAAAATCTGAATCCATCTTGCTGTGAAGTCTGTGCTATGCTAGTTTGCTGTTTTTTTTGGTTTGTTTGTTTGTTTTTTGGAGGGGGGGAGGAGGATTGGAATTTTTAGAAAAGTGTTCCATTTCCTTTTTTTTTAAAAAAAGGTTTCATAAGCATCATTTATAAATTACAAACATAAATGAAGTTACATCAACTTTATGTTTCTATACAGAAGTCTGACTACTCAAGGCTAAAAAAAACAGCGCAGCAGATCTTGAGAAAGAAATCCTTCAGACCTACCCTCTGAGTCAGCTGCAGCCAGAAATGTTACTTTTCTCAGCCAAAACAATCTGATCAATCTCTATACAGCTTAACATAAAAGTATTCAAAACATCACTTAAAGGAAAAATAAATAATAATAGTAATAATTAACAGTCCCTGCTTTTCACACACACAAAATCAAGAACCAGAATCTCACTCTAAAGGATCCCCCTGGCTGTTACATTACCAGCAAAGCCCCCCCACATCACCTGAAACCAAATCTTCCAGAGTTTTAAAAATCTTCAGATTTCCTCCTGGCAGCAGGAATTCAAGCCTCCTGCTTCCTTGCTCCAGCTTTAACATGTTTTCTTGCAATGCCAAACGAGTCAACCCTTCTTCAGTGCTAAATAGGCAACGTTAATGAGCCCTACACACTGAACATGAGCGGGTTTGTTGGTGTGGTTTTGGTTTTATTTTTTAGGGATGGCTTACTTAACTCCTTGCTTACTTTAAGCATTGATCAGTCCCTTCCTAAGAACAGCCTGAGAACCACTATTGCATTTGCTGCGAGGTAATTGTAACATCTCTGTGCACATTCAAATGATTCTAGGTTTCACGCGAGTGAGAAGCAACTATGTTTGTAGGAAGAAGTAAGGATTTTTGATAAATTATATAAGTTTTAAAATAATTAAACCTAAAGAAAGTGAGCAAGACAGTTTAATTAGGAACCACAAGATTCAGCCATCAGCAGCAGCAATCAGACAGACCAATAACCTGTCCAAAACGGAGGGATGTCTGTGAAACACATACCTGGAGAGTGCGGCTGGAAGAAACAAAACGCTGCTTTGGCAGCATGAACGGGCACGGAGGGCGACCTGGCCTCCACTATCCACCCTCTGGCCTGTCCCCAGAGTCTTTTGAACCAACTTGTTGGGTTTGTGTCAAGGAGCTGAAAGGCTCTTATAGCAATATTTAAACTTTTGAGATTCACTTCAGTTCTGCATAAAGTCCAAGAGCCTAAAATGCCTAAAAATAAGAGTAGCCTTTTGCACTTTTGTACATTGGTCCTATTTCATTCTCAAAGATTCCACGGCAGAAGGTTAAGGGAAAGGTTAGAAGCAGCTGGTGAATCTGGGAGAGCTCAGAAACCAAGGAACAGCAGCAAGAGCCCTTACCGGAACTCCAGGTAATTTGAGTTTTTATTTTTAATTTGTCAGTGTATGATTTAAAATTGTTGGGTTCCCAGAGGTTAAACATTCTGCAAAAAATATAAGAATACACAGCAGGATTTGCACAGACTGTAAATGCCAAAACTATAAATCTTAAAAACCCATAATTTGTTTCTTCTCAGCCTTTGAGAATTAATGGGATTATTAAATGCAGTATATCAGGAACAAGAAGAGTTTAAGCCTTCATTAATTTATGAAACATCTGATTAAGCAGCATTGCCTGTATCACTCCATGCAATGAAACTGCCTGTGCAGTCTTCCTAGAAATAGTTTTAACTTGAGGTTATTCTCATTCATGCAATATTGCTGCTTTTTAGGACGTTTCTAACATCAGTGTATAAAACCAAGACAACAGCAGCCTAATAAATCACTGTAGTTTGAAACAAACAAACAAAAACCCTCAAGAAATGGGGAGGTTTTCCATTAAGGAAGAAAAGAATCCAAAGCCAAATGCAACTGCATCACCACCTACTGGGCAATGATCAATACGGTCTTAATGCTGGATCAGTCAAAAAGAACAATTGAAGGTGACACTTTGTGATGAAGACTCTGACAGTCTTGAAGATGATGGATTATGATGTGCAATTTGAATCAGCATCAACCAGTCAGGACACAGGCATGCAGTCCAAAAAGGCACGATATTTTGAAATGGCAATATCAGGAGTGAAACTAATGGCACTACCATGACTTGGCTCGCTCTCAGCTCCAAAGCACTTTGCAGGAACTGACTCCAATAATCAAAATGGAAGCAGCTGAGTAGCACCTGAAGCTGAGCACTGCACCATCAGCCCGAACGCAATGCATCTGGTGAAGCTTCAAGACTTGCTTAACCTCAGGAGCCCGTGCCACGGCTTTGCAAATGTGTTTTCACAAGAACAGGCAAAAGGAACATACACAGATATAAACTGAAGTAGCCCTAGGCAAAGAAAACAGAGTTACCTCATGGAGGTTTCTGAGGGCACTGTCTATAGCTACAAATGACTGAAAAAGGAAGGGAACTAATTTCCATTATCTGCTCTTTCCACTCTTCTATTCATGACAGATCTCTGAAGGGACCCTGTGGACAAGAGAATTTAAGGATTTCCTAAGCACCTATTGTAAGTGCTGTGGGGAATATGTAGCCATCCCTCACGGTACCTTCACTCGTCAGGTAAAGACAGAGATCTTGAGCATCTTTGAAAATACTGAGTTCAAAACCAGTGTGTTCTTAACTGAAGTGGTATCAGAAATGCAAAAATAACCACATGCTTCAATGCCCTGGATCTTCAGTGGAAATCTCCGACTGACAGAACAACCTTTACTGAAATACCTGTGACATATGAGGCATCAGCACTGGACTGAAAAAATACCCCCAAAACATAAAAACAAAATCCCCAAATCCAGTAACAGAAGCACAAAGGAAAAAAAATAAAGTTTTGTTTGTTGCCAGCTTCCTCATTTTAAAAAGAAAAAAAAATAGCAAGAGCATTCATTTGGGGGGCTTACGTCATGTGAGTTTTCTCCTTTTAAATGAAAACCCCACTGCCTGAGAAACATGGAAGGAGAAGTGAGCTTGCTTTTGTGACCTGCGTTGGCAGAGCTGAGGGAAAGATGGCATCTTGAAGTACTGTTTGAATAGTAATCACAATTAGGGGAAGATGAGTGCGTCTTCACCCAGTGGGAAGATTCACAACAACTGCATACATGGTATGTGATTAGCAACTGTGAAATGCTGCATTTACTACAGTGCTCATTTTGGGAAATACGAAAAAAAAAGAGCTATGTTAAATGTAAATGTGAATTAAAGTAACCAACGGAAGGAACTGCTTCGCTGGAATTTAAACCTCACATTCCTTTGAATGCAGCATGCTGTATCCAAATCACATGTAGAAATTCAGAGGTGGGACTGCAAGTAACAGACCAGTGAAAGCAGATTTGAGAGAGGCAGGATGGGGAACACAGGTAGATGGTACAGAAGACCTATACTGCTTAATTGGAAGTGCAATTTGCACTCTAAGTGAGCCATGAAAAATGGCTTTGCTATAAATAGGAGTCTACTGTATATTGCATGAACCGCACACCACACTGAAATCCTGAAAGGAAGCAATTGCTGCTGTTTGAGCTTAAAACCATCTCAGGGAAAGACCCTAGGCTGTGCAGAGCTAAGGCAAGAGAGGGGGAAGAAAGATTAAGGGGCAGGTAACATCAGCGATGCTGGTACTTGCTATACCCTTCTCATTCCCACTTCAGACAGAGGCAGGGAGAGGCCGACTAAGCTCACGGAAAAAAATTCTCAGGAGGGGAGGCGATGCAGAAGCAGAAACCACAAGGAACAGGAAACAATAAAGATAGTACTGAAGAAAAGCATTTCCAAATGAGGTTCCAGATTGCTGCTTAAATGTGACATGCATAACAAGGATTTAACAATCTACTCCTTTCATTGTAAGTCACTCAGCAATGTCCGCACAAAAGATTTAATCAGTGCATTCACATATATACGGAACATACTGGACTGAATGGCACAATATTACCTTAAAATACATATCAAAGTTTCTCAGATGCTACAGGGCATGAAAATGCAAGGGAGGTATCTGAAAGCAGGAAGCGGGACTATAGAGCACCTGATTTTTCTAGGCAGGAAAACAAAACTATATTTGAAATGAATCATAAAGCTGTAGGAACAAAACGATTTCTGATCTAATTTAAACGATTACCTAAAAACTTAATAATCTCCGCTTGTAATTAAATAGATGGCATACTCAAGATTGATTAAGCTTGTCACTTACAGTAGGAGTACACATTCTTCTATATAAAAACAAAGAAACAAGAATGCTCAACTGAAATATTCTTAAATTAAGAAATACCAGCAGGTCAAAGCTGAACAACCAATGGTACACTGTTAACATATGGATACCATCAAAGTATTTTCGATTGGCCTGAAAGGTTGGTTTTGCACAGTACTGATTTATCTTTCTTAAATTTAAATACAAACAAAGAAACAAAAAACCCGTCCTTTTCCTGCCCCCATTTCTAGGTAGCTGTCTGCCTTTGCCATCCCAGAGAGGCACGTACCGCCAGGCTGGAAGCATGACTTGCCGCTACAGGTTGCTGCTTCAAGAAGATATTGCCATGCTGATCTCATTCATCAGCGTGCCTCGCTAATTTTGGTAAAGAGCAAGCAAGCAACTGTGGGAACAACAACAAATGAAGACCATCCATTTAGCTGTCACCTTGACCGATTTCAGTTTCCACTTAACTGTTAGCACCTCGAGCGTTCTCATCTTCCCCAGCCACTTCCCCAGAAATGCAAATGCCGGATCCCTCTTGAGCTGCCTACAGGAGCCTGCCCATCCTCAGCAGCTTTGGAAGTGGTGAAAGAAGAAAAACAGACGGCACATCAGTGCCAGGCGCAGATGCTGTTGTATACACAAATTATTATAAGCCAGCAGGAAAGTATACATTATTTTCATCAGATTGTGAGAATAACCGGTAATATATTACAGTGACTTTCAGGCTTGGCAGCTCACAAATTTGGTGCAGATGTATCCTTCCATCTCTTCCAATCATTCCATTCACAGATGACCCTAGGCTGTTTCTTTAACCACCACTGAAAAGTCTCTAACAAAATCACCACGCAAACTTTGCAGATGTGTAAAAAGCATTATCCTTCTAGTTGAAAGTTCATACACACAGATCTAGCCCCAGAAATGATGGTAAAGAAGTGTTTCCACTCCTTTGGGAAGAATTTTGTGAGTACTTTGTTGCATCTCAAAAGCCTCAAAGAATAATTAAAAGAAAAAAAAATAATAATTGAAAATGCTGAAACTAAGAAAAAAATCATGAGTTATATCAACACTACTCAGCTGGAATGAGACAAGACAGTACATGAGGACACTGAAGACATTAACATAAGCCTAATGCCATTAATGACTAAGAAAACCTGGGTTTTCAAAGTGAAGGATTGCTACTTCTATTAATAGGCAAGAGGTTGCATAAAACTTCAGGATCAGCAACCTGTACTGACTCACTCCTCTGCAATTTTTTAAATTTATTGACAAAGAAAACAATTGCACAGGACTCCATACAAAGTAGAAGACATTTCCACTCACATCTGCTCTGGATGAGCATGATTCTTCAGCTTACTTGCCTGTGTTAGACGAAATGTCAATAGCTGCAATAATAAAAAGTTACTCTGGGAGCAATGCCTTATCTCTTGAGTACAGCAAGAGGAGTGATTCACAAGAGTGCAATAGCTTTGAAACAGTCACGAGGCCAGTCACTTATCCTAGACCTATCCCTTCAACAACAACAACAAAAACTCCAAACCTCTTCCCCCTCCCCTTGCCAAAAAAGCATATTATAGGCATTAAACAGGCTTGGAAGAATTAGAGGACATACCACAGAAAAAAGAGTTGAAGGTAAATGTTATAAGCTTCCATTTGACTGTTTTTAAATCATCAACACTAAAGTATGCTAATAATTTATGTTAATGCAAGACATTAGAGCAAAATATTCTGCACTCCTTCTCTAAAAATACTTCTGAAACATTATTACTATCTTCACTATGAGAAGAAAACTTATTTTGCTCATAAATTTAGTTGGCCTCCTAAAACATACTAAAGCAGCAGCTTTTCTACACTTATTTTATAAAATACTGGTCACCAAATGTGACTGATTAACTGTGAACAAAAAATTTGTATCAAG
Organism: Heteronetta atricapilla; assembly: GCA_011075105.1. Lineage (NCBI taxonomy): Eukaryota > Metazoa > Chordata > Aves > Anseriformes > Anatidae > Heteronetta > Heteronetta atricapilla. The sequence goes on from CM021736.1 coordinate 1,771,571, forward strand.
TGCATTGCAGATAAGGAAAAAAAAACCCATGATCCATGCTTTTCCTTTCCCATAATGTCATACTTACTCCTAGACGTTCTCAGGTGCTCAAAATCACTACAAATCATTGTATTTTCTTTCAAGAAATTTATGCATATTTAACGATATTTCAGTGCTAATAATTGAGGGGATGAGGAATCATCTTTTTAAGAAATAGCTGGAACTGCTCCAAAATCCTCTTCTGGAGCCCACTAGACATTATGCTACTTCCTGTAACCTGAATTTTGCAAAAACTAATTTTCCTGGAATGCTATACAGCTTATTATTACATGTAGCATTCAAGACTCCTTTTTTCCCCAACTCTTATGAGAAAATACGTCCAGATTCTTGCTTGCAATTGTGATAGGAACACAGTAGGGATAATAAAGTTCTTTCTCCACTCCCACAAAGAACATTCCAGTTCCAAAATTCTTCAGAAGAGGGCAAGTAGGAGAAACGGACCAAGCACCAGCTCAAGAAACTGTTGGAAGGACCAAGTATAAAGCAGTGACTGCACAGCACTCCTCAGTCAAAAACCGACAACGGGCAGATCACACTTTTCAACAGGGAGATGAGTACAAAAATGAATGGTTTGTTCTCTGAGCAAACCCACACAATTTGTGTAGCTCCGTGTTTTGGCCAGGTTATACATAAAGGAAAATGTATTTATGCTTATCCATGATTTTGAAAGCTCTTGCCATTTCTGAAAAATTATGTATCTTTTATATTTTAACTTTAATATTCTAAGTCTAATACCTAGACGTCACTAGAGTACTCTTCAGTCAGCTGATCTGGGTCATAGCATAGACAGAAAAAACCCTCTTCCAGACATGCACAAACAGGAGTACACACAGAAACACGTATTATATATATGAGACAATAAACACTGAATTTCCTTTCCACTTCTCATATTAACACAGTCAGAGGATTCAAAGAAATGGCGTTAGAAGGAGAACGTATTGCTCTATAACTAAGTGTGAACTCCATCGCTTTCCCGTCATTTTCAAAACAAATTATGGAACAAAATCATTCAAATTAAGGGCAATTACCATCCAGCTTCCAGCAGCTAAACAGAGCCAAATGCCAGGCAGCTCTCCTCACGACATTCCTGTGGAGGGATAAAATGCATTCATCTAGCCCAGCCTGCTTTTGGGTTTATTTTCAAATTTTATTATTTCTTTCTCCCTCTCATCATCCTCTGTATCCTCCTCCTCCAACATGATTCATCTTTGCATATTCTTCCCATTCCTACTGCCCTTCCCTTCTCTTCAAATCCTCACACAGCTGTCTTCAAGAAAATGAGAAAAAAACGAAGTATCGGATCCTTTTCTCAAGTTGCAGCTTCCTGACAAGGGCTTGAGGTCACAGCTAATAGAAACTAAGGACCTTCTTAAAAGCAAGTATACCAAGTCCGAAGAAAACTCGGGATGTATGGCCAGTTCCAAAGACCTAAGTAATCTTTACCAATCCCCTGTTTCAATATCCAATCTGATCAAAAGCATGAAAAAACACTGTGGTAAAATGTCATACCGTCCAATGACCCTAGCCCGAGACACCGAGGAGCAGTGCTGGTCTCTGCAGAGAGCAGTTCCAGGAGCTCTGATGCATGAGGCAGGCGCTGATGGGATTTCTGTGTCCATACTGCCCGAGGTGCCAACACAGCGACAGCAACTCCCTGCATATCTCCTGCTGTAGAGCTAACCAAAGTATCAGTGCGTTCCCCTATTCCAGGCAGAAAAGTATGAGAACACAATTGGGGAAAATTCTGATTAGTAACAGTGATTTCCTTATTATGTGGAGACATAAGAGTCTACCAAGTTTTTGGCAGAACAGTATTGAATGTGAAAGTCTTAACTAGCTGGTTACAGCCTATAGTTCAGAAACTCCTCCTTCTATGCAAATCAATACTTTCAAATAATGTTAATGGAGTTGGTGCTATCGTGCTCTGAAAACATGTTCAGTGGATTTCTGCACAATTCGTATATTATACTGTTAGTAAAGACACTTTTTTTTTTTCAACTGATGATATCTCAGAGGACGTACCCTTAGCAAGCTTTGAATACAAGGGTATTCTGAATAAATCTCTCAGAAATCTGACTGTAAAGTATAGGATACTAAATAAACCTTCCTTCCAAATATTAACATAAAGAGAAGCTTTTCTCAGCCACATAATTTGCACTTCCATACGGATTCAGTGATCCAGAATCAGAAAAACGTCGCTCAGCCACCTCTCTAAAATAACAGGAAAGCATTCATTAACTGGACTTACTATTAGCATGACACAGTTCATTAAGTATGCTACTGTCTTTGTTGGTACAGGAAACTGTTTATAATTCTGCTGGACGTGCTCAAGCTTCCCTTTCACTAGGGCTGGAAATGAAAGAAACTTCCAGATAATGCAAGCCAAACATCTGGCACATTCAGAGAACACTTGCATGCTAATGATGGTGGGAGAAGTAATATCTCTCATCAGTTCATTTCATAACAATCATGTAGGTTGTGTGGCGAGATAGGAAGTACAGAAACCTTTTTTCTTTTATTTTTCTCCTCCCCATTGGGCGCTCAGATTTGTCTCACTGTCTGTGCATATCTACTGACACCCCAGATGTCTGTGAACTAGAAACCACAGACTACATCAGCACTGCCACCACTTACTAATTTTACATTCCCACAGGTCTGCTGGAGTTCAGTTCCATTTCTCAAGGGTTATAGGTAAATTTTTGCTCACAGAGTATGATGCCAATCCAAGAGCCATTTCCAATTGCACAAAGCAAGGGTTCAGCACTTGCTTGTGCTAACAGCACTACTCAGGCTTTGTGCACATGTGCACAGCTGTGGCAGAGACTCTGGCATCATCTGCCCCTCCAAAAGCCCTCAGCACTTTCCATGGTGCAACTGGTAATGGTGTGAAACCTGCTCAACCACCAGCAGCTGGTGGGAGAGGTGTGACAAACCCTGGGGCAGGACCTGGAGCTGGAGCTGTCCCAGGCAGCCCCCAGAACACACTACATCCCTGCTCCCTTCAGCAAGCTGAAGACACAGAGGCTCCTCTTCAACCCTGCATGAATAGCATGGAGCTGCTTGCGCTCAGCCCCACGGGATAACTTCAGTGCCAGAGCCAGGTCAAAAGGAGATACTGCAGCTCAAGAGGGTGCAGATGGAGGCTGATGACACTGCTGGGAAGTACTGCCCATCAGGACAGGACTTGGTGGGGTTCACCTGGCAGCGTGGTATGCTCTGCTGCAACCTCAGTACCGCCTTCTTGCAGTTAGGCTTGCAGCAATTGCTGCTGGGAATTTCGACCAGCTCCTCTTGCAGCATAAGATGACACAGGACAGCCTCTAGCTCCTCTGGTGGCCTGGGGCAGCACACAGGCCTCGCAGTGTCTGTGGCAACTGCCCAAGGTGCAGGCTGCAGAGCCATTTGCAGCGAGTCTCAGACCCTGCTGTGCCTGCCTCATCCGAGGGTATTCACACAACAGCAGAAATACCACCTGGGTTCAGGTTAATGCAATGCTAATCTCTGGCTTTATTTAACAGTGGGCCTAAAAATCACTTGCCAATGAACAGTTTCATGTCATGCAGAGGGGGCAAAGCTGGCTTTAGTTGTGGGTAGAGGTATCTGAAATGTGACACCGCTGCGCTATACCCCATGGCAGTGTTTCTGCACTGAGCTAAGACAATGTGAGCAGGTAAAAATAAAGGAGTTATGCCAGAATACCAGCTACAGGTCCATGCGCAGGATGGTTCACGTTGCGTTCTCAAGTCTCTGATGTTGATCCAAGGCTAAAACAGTACTAGGCCTTGGATCAATCAATCATCTTTCCTCTGGAGAGTTCTGTAAACACTAGTGCTAGCCTTGAGCTATGTCTAGTGTGCAACTCATCAGCTGAAACAAGTGTAGTAATAACCATGGTCTACCACGGCTCATAAATTGCTATGTGGACTCCACTTTCCAGCTGATGCTGGGAAATCTGGGAGAGTCTAAGCTATTACATTTTAAATCACAGGGCCATAATTTCTTATGCTGCTCCCTGCCTCTAAGGGAAGTGTTGCCTATGGTGTGTTCAACATTCAGCTAAGGCAGAATCATACCAGAACAAAGACCAGGAGGCAAGGTTAAGAGAGAAGCACATTTTCTCCTCTTGTTTGCAGGTATGCTCAGGACAAGTGGGTACAATAGGTCTTTGGCTGCATCTCAAGCAGTATGTGTAGCATGAAGATTCATTTACAAAGGCAAAACCAAATCTCACCCTAGGCTCTTTAGAAAGCAAATCGGACACTGCATGGGTCTGATGTGGTCACAACAGTAGAAATTAAGCAAGCATCCAAGGGTACGGAAGCGGACTGAGGCATTCACGTCTCTCTTCCACCAAGACCCACAAGCCACTTTGAATCAAGCTAGCCCAAAGTCCAGTGTATCTGAAAAACAGAGTGCTGTCAATCCAACCACATCACTTCACCTGGTCATCCTTGCACCCCCTCGCACATAAGTTTGGTGTGAAGTACACTGCACAGAGCACCTCACCTGTCCAGGCCACACAACACTCACCACTTGGGCAAGTAGCAGCTCTTACGTTTTGTTAAGGACTGATAAATCTTCCACAGCCGTGCACAGATGGCCAGGCAAGGATGAATCAATTCAACATGGCAAGGGATGTCTGCCAGCTGTACTCCAGACCCACCTTAAAAAGAGTCGACACCACAACTGGTAGCTTGGTGGCCACTTCACCTTGTATTTGGTTCTTCAGCACGGAAACAGAGAGATGATTTTGTCTGGTGTATTTCCTGTGAGGTTCATGACTTCAGCTTGACTGCAATTTGCACGGTTTTGTGACTGTAGACCAGAAATGATAAGCTAGCCAACATGCTGGTTAATCAGAAAAAGCAGCCCTGAACAGTTTTTTATCTATTTAAAAATAATCTGGGACAAGCTGGTGTGGTGAGCTTATCAATCGGCCATGATTTCAAAGGTGCAGCACTACATTCGCTGATCAGGATGCTCCAAAGCATGCAGAAAACTGAATGTAAGACACAGAAACAGTGGTGAATACAGAGTTATTCTCAATACACAATATTACTAAAGCAGCAGCTGCTTGGTAGGCAGGGAGGCCGAGCAGGGAACTTCTAAAACTGAGTCACCAAAGGATCAAGATGGAAAGTCATTACAAAACTGTTAAAGGGAGGATACAGTGTGAAAGTACATCACCAAATTAAAATCAAGTGTCACTTATTTATGAACCAAGTATGTAAATTTATGGACCAAGAACAGCTCTGTATCCCATCATCAGCTTCTGACCTATTGTGTCAAACAGCAGCTTTTTTACTTGGCTGTTCTTGCTCTGTGAGTACTGTGATCATGACCGTATTCAAGGTGGGACTTCTTTAATTTTTTACCATCTGCTAACTTGTAATCAAAGCCTGCTTTCCGAGGACCAGCAGTGTAACAGGTCCAGAATGCATTGTCACAGCTCAAAAACATGGAAGCACTTTGCAATGACATTAGAAGAGCAGTAAAAACAACAGCAACAATCTTCCCTGCAACGTTCCAGGCTCTTCTACCGTAAGCCCAAAGAAATCCAACAGCTGGGACTGTCAGGTGTGCACAGCCTGTGTCTAGACCAGGACCTTTCACTTCAGCTACCTAAATTCTCCTTCTGAAACCTAGAAGCATCCTGACCCACACCTGCAAATTTTAACAGAACAAATTTGTGAAAATGAATCATTGAAAATCAGATCTCCAAATTATCATGTACAATTTGTAACAATCCTGATCTACTCCTTCCTCACTCATTGGGTCTAATACAGTGTAAATGCTTAAAAAAATGGAAAATTAATCTCATTTATAATTCTATCTGTGTTGGTATGCTGGGATGGAGAAGAATACTACCAAGCAATAGTAGTTTTGTGGAAGTGCAAAAGGAGTCTTACCACCTCAAACGTCACACGGAAAGTAGATTGAACTTACAGAATCACAAAATCATCTAGGTTGGAAGAGACCTCCAAGATCACCTGCTCCAACCTCTGACCTAACATTAACAAGTCCTCCACTAAACCGTATCACTAAGCTCAATATCTAACATCTTTTCAAGTCCTCTAGCAATGGTGACTCAACCACTTCCCTGGGCAGCCCGTTCCAATGTCTAACAACCCTTTTGGTAAAGAAGTTCCTAATATCCAACCTAAACCTCCCCTGACACAGCTTTAACCCATTCCCCCTCATCCTGTCACCAGGCACGTGGGAGAATACACAAACCCCCACCTCGCTACAGCCTCCTTTAAAGTAACTACAGAGAGCGATAAGGTCGCCCCTGAGCCTCCTCTTCTCCAGGCTGAACAATCCCAGCTCCCTCAGCCGCTCCTCGTAGGACTTGTTCTCCAGACCCCTCACCAGCCTTGTCGCCCTTCTCTAGACTCAGCTCGAGCACCTCCATGTCCTTCTTGTAGCGAGGGGCCCAAAACTGAATGCAGTACTTGAGGTGCGGCCTCACCAGAGCCGAGTACAGGGGGACAATCACCTCCCTAGCCCTGCTGGCCACACTGTTTCTGATACAAGCCTAGGATGCTGTTGGCCTTCTTGGCCGCCTGAGCACACTGCTGGCTCATATTCAGCTGACTATCAACCAATATCCCTAGGTCCTTCTCTGCCAGCAGCTTTCTAACCACTCATCTCCCAGCCTGTAGCTCTGCTTGAGGTTGTTGTGCCCCAGGTGCAGGACCCGGCACTTGGCCTTGCTGAACCTCATACAGTTGGCCTTGGCCCATCGGTGCAGCCTATCCAGATCCTCCTGCAGAGCCTTCCTACCCTCGAGCAGATCGACACACGCACCTAACTTGGTGTCATCTGCGAACTTACTGAGGGTGCACTCGATGCCCTCGTCCAGATCATCGATAAAGCTATTAAAGAGAACTGGCCCCAATACTGAGCCCTGGGGAACTCCACTAGTGACTGGCCTCCAACTGGATTTAACTCCATTCACCGTGACTCTTTGGGCCTGGCAACCCAGCCAGTTTCTGACCCAACAAAGTGTATGCCAGTCCAAGCCACAAGCAGCCAGTTTCTTGAGGAGAATGCTGTGGGAAATGGTGTCAAAAGCCTTACTGAAGCCAAGGTAGACAACATCCACAGCCTTTTCCTCATCCAGCCAACATGTCACCTTTTCATAGAAGGAGATCAGGTTCGTCAAGCAGGACCTGCCCTTCATAAACCCATGCTGACTGAGCCTGATCGCCTGGTGGCCCTACAAGTGCCGCGTGATGACACTCAAGATAATCTGCTCCATTACCACAGTTCCACAGCCAAACCACCAGTGATATTCAACAAGTAAACAATTTCCCAGAAGAAAGAAAAAAAGAAAAAAAAAGAAGATAGCTAAATTTCACTTCAAAAAAAAAAAAAAAGTATAAGATATTAAACTGCTATGAAAGTTCAGGAGACATTAAGTGCTTTTTAATAGAGCTTACAGTTCTTTCTGTATTTCGTGGTACTAAGGTTTTCTTCTGAAAGCCTGGAATTTGTTCTAGATTTTTATACTGCAACCTTGCAGATATTTCTCTATCAAACCAACAGTTAATGTCTACTCTGCAGGAACTTGCTGGCAATTTAGCTGATGGTCTGTCTACTCAGGTCTACTCTGCTAAGTGGAATTTGCATTAAATCAAGTGGGAAATCACCAAAACAAGGACCGGAGTGCACACATACGGACTGCACTGAACGGCTGGAGATTGTACAGTAGCTTACATATACAAATGCATGTTATATATGCGTAAATATGTGTGTGTGGAGAAAATATGCACTCAAGTACAAGCACAACAATAGCATAGTTCTAAAACCATGCAATCTGAAAGGACTAAAGCAGGACCTGAAGCTTAGAAATACTGTCTTCGGTGGCCTTCAGACCCGACTGTGAATTATTTCAGACAACAAGCTCCAGGCTCAATTACACTTGCAAAACAGAGGAAGCCCTGGTGCAACCACCTAACTTGATCTTATTATTTCTCCAGATATGAGCATAGTGGATAGTCTCTAAAGGCTTTCCAATTTGAGGAAGAGATACAAAGTCAGAAGTGCCCATATGGCAAACTTCAGTATTAGTTTTGGTCACAGTCACTCTGGGAAGAGACGATCCAGTCAAATTGCATTTGACTGCAGTAATGCCATAAAGCTTGAAGCGCCACGTATATCACTGTAGCGTTCTTAGAGAAGTAGGGACTATCAGAAAGTGTGCCACCATTGGAGATTTCAATTTTCCAGATACAAAGAGCAAGGAATACTGACAGCAGTGTAATTTGTGTACTCTCACACACAATTGATTCAGTGGATAACCTTTATATCTGTAAGAAATAAGGTTAATTCATACTCGATTTTCAGAGAATTCACTCACGGTAAAGTAAACTGGATTTGAATGGTAATAAGCTGATTAAATAAAATGGAAGAACAAAAGTAAACAGATTTGTAATTAAGGGTTATCAGAATTTGTTCTGAAAAAAAAAAAAAAGAAAGAAATTAAGAGAACTAACTTGAAAAATCAACCGAATCGAGGAGCTCAGCTGTCAGAATATGAAGAATATGTCCAAACACAGTGTTTTCCTGCTTTTGATAGCTTTATAAAATTTCTTCAGTGTTACAGGTATGGAAAGATCAGGAAAATAACACCTTAGGCTCCCACGCAGGACATTTCTGACCTTATTGTTAGTAAGGGTTTTTATTAATATTTTTACTATGGCATGAGAGGAAGGAGACAAACAGTTAAAAAAAAATTAAGATACACAAGGGTACAAAAGAGGAAATCATCATAAATTTGAATTAAAAACTTTAGGAGCCGTTAAAGAGTCGAACCCCAGGTTTTGAAATAAATGGCACACAAAATTGAACACTGCTAAGACATTTCTTTTAACTGGGATACTGCATACAATTAAAGAGTAGGCAATAAATTATTCATGTTTTAAGTAAAAAAAGATTTTTCTACAACCTTATAAAACTTACTACAGTGGCACAGAGACCAAGTATTCTTCCCTTCGAATCTCCTTCAAGAGACTTGAAAGCATTGAAAAATGTGACCAAATTTAATACGGGTTTAACAAAAGGTAGCTTGTGACAGACTAACCTAAGAGATTACTTCATCAGATAACATTCTCCAAATGCTGTAGATCTCATTAATTGGGATTTTAGCAGAGCATTCAGCAGTGTCACATGGGAAACTGTTAGCTAAGCTGCAACCAGCACAGCAATTTTGAGATGGGCGAGCATCTGGCTCAAGGGGACACAACAGCACAAGTCCCTAAAACTTAAGTGATTATTAAAGAGTCTTAAGAATCACTCTTGGAACTGATCTTATTAAACATTTCCCCTAATAGCTCTGTCACTAGCATTAGGAATTGGCTGATAACACACAATACAACAGGGATACAGATACTGGAAGAGAGGACATGGGTATTACACAGAAAGAACTAGAAGCTCTGAAGAAATGAAGCAGTAACAGGACGAAGTTCAGTAAAGCACAGCACAAGGTCACGTACCCAAGGGCTACAAGAGGTTTCCTGGTATGCTGTGTGCTTCCCGGTGAAAACTGCAAAGGAGGACAACTAGCAAGTTATAGTTAATTGCAACATCATTAAAATGAATAATAAACACAATCTAGGTGTAAAAAAATCAAATGTGACCCTTGGACCCAGAATGTATTTCCAACATAAACGAGAAAGCAATGGTATCACAGAACAAAACACCAATGATGTGTCCAAATGAATGTAATGCACAATTTTCTTCATTACATAGAAGAAAGCAGAGTTTGAAATGAAAGACATCCTCAAAAAGACAGCCAAGACACCAGCAAAAAAAGATTTTTGGCACAACAAATGGTCAAGACTGTGTTTGCCCTGGAAATGAGCAGAAGGGTCTGAGTGCCAGGAGCTCCAGGGTTCCAAGGGAGCACCAGGGATAGAAGAACAAAAAAACAGTCTTCCCCTTGTTTTTAAGAGGAGGCTCAATATGTATTCCCGTGATGGTATGATGCTGTGGCTGCAGCAGCAAGAACCACAGCTGGAGACATGGATGGCCATTTCCATTCTTAAGCTCCTATTACGTATTTGCAATAATGAACTTACATCCAATTTGTAGCCAAAACTGGTCATCACATCTCAGCATTTAAAATTTAATATCAGTATTAAACTACAAAACGTCCTTCGCAAGCCCACTCTTCATGAAAGTTTGTTTTTCTCTCTTTTTTTTTTTCTTTTTCTTGAAGATACTTCTTGCAGATAATGGACTTCCATAGAAGAAAAAGTTACAAAGCAACTTAAAAAGCAGAAATGAAGCTTAACATTGGACATCTTAAACCAAAAGCTGCAGCACACAAGGAGTTAATTCTCACTTAATACCTGTAACCCTTACAACAATTTAGCTATGGAGTAAGTAAAGACCAGAATCCAGCCCGGCCACTTCATCTTGTTTTTAAGCCTAACAGCTGTAATTGGTTTTCTCTTGTTATTTAAAAGTATTCAAGAACAACTCTTTCTTTAGCATAAAGACCTGCCTGCTATTCCCAACACAAAGATGTTATCAGTCAATCCCACACACCAGCAAATCAGTGAACTCATATACAAAAAAAAAAAAAAGGAAAGAAAAACAAAGCGAAACAAAGCAAAACAGAACAAAAATGCCTTTAACAGCCCTCCCCACCTTTCCAAAGAACATTAAAACCTTCACACCACAATTTTACAGGCGACTGCCTTTCTGGCAAAGCTACTACACCTGAGCAAATATGACACAAGGTGACAATACAATTATTCCACCAGTGATTTAGCACAAGCAGGTAACTATAAAGAAGTGATCAAGCCCCAGACTTCTTTACAGTCTGTGTATTCACTGTCCAAGTGTAAGGTGTGAAACACAGCAGCTGGGGCTAACTTTCTTGCCTCAGCAGCTCATGACAACAGCTGAGAGACGAGCAATTCATCTTTAAGCAGAGCAGCACTCTCATTAAATTGCACTCTTATAGGGTTGTAACTGCAAAGCTATGTGGATTATGTTCCTGCAACCTGAGAACTAACACCATAGATAAAATGCATCAAATAACCCCTTGCTAGCCTAAGCCCCCCCAGGACAAGAATACCTAAAGCGATAGCTACATTCAGGTAAGAGTAACTGGGAATTCATATCCACAGTCTCAAACTCCCTAAAGCAAGACTCAGTCCTGTAAAAGCCCACAGTGCATTAATATTAATATCATTAATTATTTACTCTATCCCCTCTACTATTAGCTTACCAGCTCCACCAATTAGAGGACTTTATAAGAAGGAATGAAATGTGGACCTAGAGTTAAGCTTACACAGTAACATGCTATCCTGTGGTAACAACAGAGCACTTCAAATAAAGGCTTTCTTCTTGCGTATGAAATATATGCGCGCACATATGCACTCACATCCATTTTGTCCTCAAGTGACATCAGAAGTATAATAAAGTTGTTTCAATTATCCATATTAAATGGGATGCAATGATCATTATAAATTACTTTTTTTTTTTTTTTAATTAAAGCACATCCTTAGATTGATAGCAGTATTGCAGTGAGCACCGTGCAAGGAAAATGCAGAAATCCAAGAATAATTAGAAAAATAATACCAAGCTGTCCAAGTAAGTAACACATCGGGAGTCAGGAAAAGAATTGCTATGCAGCAAGAAAAGTTAAATATGAAGGATACTCAAGTTATAACTGAATAATGTCGTTGTAAAAGATGCACATGGAAGGTTAACTCTGGTATAAGAAAGAGGAGATGGAGGGGAGAGGGGGTAATGGACAGTACAAGCAGCATTGTTACTGTTTTACCAAGTTTAAAGGCATATCAACAAATTAGCCCTGTACAAGGCTGGGAGTTTACTAAGCCCTAACTCTAAAAACTGCAAAATTTTGCCAAAATGATACTTGGTACGTTAGGCTGTTAGACAAGACGTTCCCTGAAAATAAATTCCTCAGAGGACAAAGAGTTGTGCAAGCTATACATTGCAACAAGCATTAAAAACCTCCAAAAATAATTGAAAAACAAATGTTGAAACCTTTTCTATTTCACTGCGGGGAACCACGCTGATGTGAGAGAGAGACTGAAGTTTCACAGAGGACATTCTGCCTAAACCAAAAGGCTGCTTTTGGCACTGATTCTGGCACTAGAATAAAATGACGAGTTCATGGTGACAGGTTTCCTAAAAACGTTGATTTGGGGTAAATTTGCTACTGACAACTCCAAGGGAAATGCAAACCAGGGGAAAATGCAGTTTTCCTGCCTTGGTGGTACAAAGTTTGCCTGGCTGGGCTATGCAAGTTTCCCTGCCCAGTCTATACGCATGCACCTTGCACACAACCTCCCCTGGCTGCTCTCTGCCCCCGAAACAAACCCGAGACAGCACGGAGCGACGCCGATCCCTGCTCAACACGCGCCAAAGGAACAGCCAAAGGAACAGCAAGGAGAAAAATACCTTTGCATGTCAGACCAAGGGGCACACCGCCGCCGCTCCGCATCCCCGCGTCCGTCCCAGGCTCTCGGACAGCAGCTGCAGGGGATGAGCCTGCCCCTCTGCCTGCCGCTCCGCTCGGCGCTTGTCCTTCGGGGAGCGGGGCTGAGGGCTCCTGGGGTGCTCCAGCCCCCAAGGCTGGATTTGGATCCCCACAAGTAGCGGTGCCAGGTGCTTTCTGCTCCACGTCCAAGCTGCCTGTGCTGGCGGCGCTCTGCCAGCGCCTTCTCTCAGCACAGCAGCGTACGCTTGTTTATGATATCAGCTGACGGGAGAGGAGTAATCTCCTTAAAGCCCTTCGCAGCACAGCGGTGCTGCTCGTTGAGTCCACAGCACCTGAAATAAGGGTGCTTGATGCGAGACGGGAGCATTGCCTGAAAAATCTCTCAGACTTTTAGTTATCTTTATTGTATTTAAAAAGCACTCACTGAAACTCCCGTTTCCAAAAAGCCTGTGCAGAATCACAATGTGAATGATGTGAGACTGCACAGGAATCTCATCAAGTTTATTAAAAGTTCAATGATTAATAAGAACAGGTGGGATTTCACACTGAGCTCCACCCTCTCCAGAGCTTGTATCTGTAGCAAGTCCAGTAAGCCTTGCCTGAGTTTGGGTTTAGCTTTAAACATCTATGCTTCAGCCAGAGCAAGGGAGGTGTAATTAGTGACCCTGCTGTGAGATGGAGAAAAACCTGCAATGACAGCAGGATGGGCACCATGGAAATGGGACCTGTCTGGGAATGAAAGCTTGTGATTGTCCTCTCAGAGGTTTTTGGGGCCAAATTGAATTAACTTCAGAGGTCCTGGAGCCATTTCCTACTCTAACACTGTCCCTATTGTGAACATGTACCTTTTATTTTTTAAAAAGTATGGAAAAAAATCCCATAGCACTTTGGTTATTTTAAAGCCTATGCTGTGACTAAAATCATTTATCAGCTCTTTTAAAAAAAATATACAGAACCCTCTTGCACAACTGCCTAATAATTTTGCTTCTTATACACAAACACAGCTCAAATTAGTACTCAGTAAGACTTAAGCGATTTTAATTTCCTTCAAAAGAGACCCACAAAACTTTATAAATGAGACAAATTAGAAAACAAACAAACAAACAAAAAAACTATTTTCTTTGTCCTGTAAGACCACGATTACCATTGATACCTGTGCACTGAAAATTTCTAAAATTTTAATATATACATAAATAAAAAACAGAATTGGTTAACATTTTATATAGTAAAATATGGGGCAGTTACTCTTTTCTAGTAAGGGTGTGTGCATTTACCTTGCTCTGGTACCTATTTGCTTTCCTTTTCCCCGTGAGGCACACCTGTCTGTAGCACAAGCCACAAGCACCTCATTCTCCAAGCACTAAGCACAGCTCCTGTTAAGAGCACAGGGCCTTCGGGCCAGGTTTCTGCTTTCCCATCACCGTAAGAATTCCTACAGGTAGAAAGGATGATCCTGGAGAAACTGCCGCAGAGAAAGAGAAAAGACTTCCTGCTTCAGCGTGGACGTATACATTAAATATTTAATATCCTACAACAATATTATTGTTGTTAGTTTCATATTTTCTTGGAACATGATCAGAAGGAACTAATTTACCTTATGGTCTGGTATACTCGAGAGCTTTACATAAGCAAAATATTTTGGAAGTGTGAAAATCAGGCATAAGTAATGATGGTTGGCTTATTAAAAGGTACATTAATTTCTTTACCTTCTGAGAGGATCCTACACATCACCAGTGGTGCTGGTGTTCAAATATTCTAAAGAGGCCCAAGGTCACCATTTCACAGAGAATATTCCCTGCAATAAACTGATGAGAATGCCCAGTGCCTTCTTGAAACGTATTTACCCAGTTACAGTCCAGCATGTAGAAGATAAAAACACATTATTGCAGACCCAGGAGGGTAGTTTTTGCACTCAGGGACAGGCTGCCCGTAAAATAAAGTCTGCTTTGCTAAAAAGGAGGAGGAGCTCTAGTCCCATTAAAGAGCTGTGTTTGTTCCTCACCAACTTTCTCCCCACCTATGGCTCCCAAGAGGGTGTACCTGTACACCCAACTCACCGCTGGCCCAGACACACTGACTTTCTGAGTTGCTGCAATGCTGCTGCACAGCTCTGATTCTGCCCAGTTACACACAGGTACAGCAAGGTCTTCCATTGGTTTTTTAAAATATATGCTCGTATAAAGCTACTTTCCATCTTCCAGCTATTTTAAACATCTCGCATGACATGAAGATCATTGGAAATAATGGAGCGATTCCTCCCAAATCACAGTTCTGGGCATATGAAGGAGAGGCAGGTGACTGGGATCAGTCAGCCTGGATTTACCAAAGCTCAGTCATGCCTGACCGACCTGACTGCCTTCTGCGATAAAATGTCTGGCTTTGTGGATGAGGGGACAGCAGCTGTCATTTCTCTTGACTTTCACAAAGTTTTCAGTGCTGTCTTCCACCACACTCGTGTCCAAGATAGGATGGCACAGTCTGAGCTGGTAGACAACTGAAAAAATGGATGGCTTAAACAAATGGTTGAATGGTGGGGCTCAAACCTGGCAGGAGAGACAAAGGGCCTCTGCTGAGACCAGCCAGGTTTGGACAAGACTTAAGGACTGCCTTCTCCTCACAAGGCCAGGAGGGTTGTGCAGCAGGCTCCTGGCAAGGCCATGCAGCTCCTGTTCTCAGAGGGCCTTGGGCCTGGCTGGACAAAGCCCCAGGCAACCTGTTCTGAGCATGAGGATAGGCCCAGAGACCCCAGGAAGTCCCTCCTGATGTAAAATTTCCATCATTCTTGGTATTATCTAGAAGTTACATACTTGCACAAACAGGCAGTGGTTTCTTTCGTTACTTGGCAGCTGCTAAATACAGTTGGGAGCTACTAATCTGGAAAGAAAGACATGTTGGTAGATCAAGTCCTGAAGTTACCAACACAAAAACTTCCAGCTAAAAGCAAGGCCACAGCCACCCAAAGCACTTTAAAATATTCATGGATTTTAACATTTTTAGTAGATAGTTGAGGTAAAGGAAACCACTTACAGCCTTCAACTGTATAGATGTCCATAAGTCTTGGAAGACAGCAGTATCGGGAAGGTGTTGTAATTACACTGGGCAAAATACAGAATCATTTTGGCTATAACCTGCCACAACATCTCTACTATCTTCCCGAGAACAGGAAAGTTTGCAGTTCTGGAAGGCAGAAAATGCTGCTGGATACTCAGTAACTGATTCGGGGGAGGGGAAGGGCAATGAAAAATTGTTCCTGGCTTCATTCTTCTATTTTCTATTTAGCTGGTTTGGGCCCCAAGTAAAATATTTGCCTATGTTATAAATCCCTGAAAACAGGAGTTTATAATAAAATGCTGACAGACTCAACTACAGTAATCCAGTAGCAGCACCATTATAACGCGCCAGCGGGCATTCAGATAAGGCCATCCTTCTTTGTGACCAGCTCCAGGAGAAGAGGTTTTAAGGAACGGGTGGTGAGAAAACTGAGAACTGAGCACCATTTGCACAGCTGCACATCACAAAAGCACTGACTGATTCTGCTCCTGCCTTTTTCAGTACTTTTGTCACCAAGAGGCAAGGTGTAAAGGAACACAATCACAGCATAGAGGAAGGCTGGAGCATGTTCTGCAGAGACCTGTAATCTGCCCATCTGTTCACAGGGAGGGATTACACCAAATCCCACTGAGCCTTCATATTCACAAATCCAGGAGGAGCAGTAATTGGTTTACTAAAGTTTGTTAGTCATAATTTCATCACAAAATCCTCTCAAGGCAAGTTCATTTACAGTATTAATTTTTCTCCCTTTTCAACGGCTCATTTGCTCCATAGCACTATAAATATTATGTGAATGAAAATCACAGGAAATGGCTATTCTGCACTTCAGTGCTTCATTATAAGATATGCTTTGTAAAAAAAAAAAAAAATAAAATAAAATCATAAGCTAACTGTATCTGCATTTACATAGCTCCTTTCAGATAGCATATCTAGGACTCTTTCTAGAGCACCAAATTACCAACCTGCAGAACTGACTATATGCAAACAATCCGATATATTCCATATGCAGCTGTGAAGACTGCCATAAACATTTATATTCATGCTGGTTCATCTGTGCTGGGATTAACTGAGTGAGAAAAGCTGGCCAAGGACACCTATTTAAAGACCCGGCAGGTTTAAGTAGATGGAACCAGCACGGTAACTTCTCATCTAAAGTACAGTGCGGCTAATGACTGCACAACCCGCACTGCCTTCTGCAAAGGTAACATCCTGCACACAGGGCATGCCAGGGAAGTTGTGTTTGATGTGCAAGGAGCCCTTTTGGTGCAGGTCCTCAGCACAACTTCACAAAGCTATCAGGACTCTGCTAAAACACGTCAGGGCTGTGCACAGGCAGGGTACACGTGCTTGCAGCCTGGCAGGGACAAGGCCCTGCTGTGAAACTGCTGCGGCAGAGCGGGAGGAGGAGTCCCATCCATGTGTGACATGGCAGCACCTGAAGGGAAACAACATTTCAGGGAAATACGTTGGATTTGCAATGCCTAAAGCAACCGTGCAGTCTTCAAAACCTCCTTGTGTGCTTGGTAGCTGGTGAAAGAGCACAGGTGATACTGCACTTTGGTCTAAAAATCATCCCGCTGTCTGGAGCTCCATCTCAGTGCAGATCGAGAACTTAGTCCCACCAAGGCTAACAAACTCAATACTTTCCAGTTTAAGCCAAGTAAAATCCAGACAATGAGGCCCAGGAGGTATCAGTTTCCTTACAAATCACCTCCCTCGGCCTTCACAAGGTGGCAGTTACGACTTTCTAAAAACACCCTGAGCCAGGATGGAGAGGCCTTTCATTCTCCTCATGGGAAATGAGACCCAATGCAACCTCCAGGGCCAGAAGAAAACAAGAATGTACCACTCCTGTTTTACAGGAAAATGCTTTAAGCACCAGGATATTTACAATTCTTGTAGACATCCCTCACCCCAGCTGCTGAATATCTGCCAGCAAAGCAGGTTTTACTGGGCTGCAGAGACAGATTAAGAGAGAACTCCTCGGTCTCCTGGTGATCAGGCTGTTTAATGTAAAACACAGAGAAAGTCCCAGGACCAAAACTCCTGCTGGCACAGGTCACACAGAAAATGTGAGCTCTGCTAAACACTTGGAAGAAAGAGGATACAAATCTATTCCCAAAGCAGCAACCCAGTGGTGGGACCAAAGCTCTCCTCTCAACACCCCTGAGGATGCTCGTCCTGCCTGGATTGCTGCGCTGTGATGCCTGGTGTCACCCTGACAGCATAGCAAAGACACCCAGGGTGGAGGTTTGGAAGGCAGGGCATGGTGCCACGCTAGCACACGCCTAAAAGCCTCATTATCTCATGCAGGATTTGGGCTGGATCCAGGGATCTCAGAAAAAGAGGTTTTCTTAAAATTCACATTATATTCCAAAGGGGCAGAGGAACATATACAATACCACAAAAACACACACATGTACATAAATGCACACTTACAAAAACAACTATGGGTATATATATACATATATAAATTGCGTAGTAAATGCACACATTTTAGGTGTAAGAGATTTGCACCCCTTTTGTCCCCTTTAAGCCTACCCAAGTTCAGAGCACCAAGGAATGCCAAGCACTGAAAGCACGAGAGAGCCAAACTGCTGAAGTTGTAGTCAAACCATAACTGGGAATTACGATTATAATTCTCCCTCTTCTTTCCCTCCAAATGGCTGTGTAAGGTGTGCCCGAAGAGCTCTCCTTGGTAACATAGCAGCAACAATCCACTACAACAGCCAAATGCCATGGTCTTGCCCTAGAAGCCTCTCTGCTGTTCCGATGGCTTTGCACTTCTATTACTTAATCAACAGGAAGGCAAAAAATACCAGCTGCAAGGGCAGTATTGTCCTGTGAACACCGAAGCATGAAATCAACAGCTTCGCAAGCACACGCTGCTGCTACCACAACAATTAGGATGTGAACAGCTAACCACGGATAAGGACTGGTTTACTGCTGTCCTACTCAAACCCCACTTGTCTGGGGTTGTGTTCTGCTTCCTTCTTGCCAGGGGAGCAGCAGGCAGCAGAGGAAACAAGATTTGTCCATCCTTGAGCAGCAAAAGGACAGACAACTGCATCAAAATGAAATGCCCTTTATAGAAAAGCACTATCTTATATGCAAAAACCAATTTTTGTGGAAGATCCTATGTCTTCTCAGCTAGTCATTTTAGAGAAGCTGTAATCTTTCTGGGACATTTCCCTAATAGTTCCAGCAATAACCCAAAAATTGAAGTAGGACTTTACGCACATTTGTTTCTCTGTTTGTTATCTTCGCCCATACTCGGCTCGCTGTTTCCTACTGCCACACTCACTGCATTCAACTGATGGTCTGCTTCTCACTACCTGAAAATTTATTCCTCGGGTAGTTATTCTTAACACATCACTCATGCAACTAAGTTATTTCAAAAGGTGAAAGGGTCTCTTTGGAGAGATTGCTTTATTGTTGTGCTTTAACGTCAGAATGCAACAGAGCGCATTATACAGTACAGTATTATAGAGTAAAATACCCACTGAATTTACTTTTACTAAACTACTACAAAAAAATGTAGTTATTATTGTCAAAGCTTACCACACACACAGCCCTGATAAGTAATTGCTACATACAGAAGACTAAAACCAAAACTGTACTTTTTGGTATCCAACCTGGGTTAACTTTTCCCGAGGAAACAACAGCAACCGCAGTTCGGGCATTAACGTGTCTGGTGGGATCTTCATAGGAGTTCCACTTCAGGTGAGAACTGCTTTGTTTTGGCAGTCCAATACACTGTATAGATGCACATTGACGGAGGTCTGCAAGTCAACTGCATGCCAGCTCTTTGTCAGGCAAGGCTAATCCCCACAGATTAGAGAAGGAAATCCTCATATTCCCTGGGTCCTAAACCCCTGACATTACACATTACAGAAAAGCATTTTGGTTCCTCTTAAATAATCTCCTGAGAGAAAAAACAGAGTTGGCTATTCATTATTACAATCTTCACCACAAGTACCAGAGGAGGTGACCTAAGGCCACCAACCTCTGTGCATTAATTCCCAGACCACCAACTGGAAACACCTTGATTAATGTAAGGATCACATGGCTCCTTGTTGTCTGTAAGGAACCTGCAAACTCAGCCCCGATCCCTGTTTTCCTTGTGTCACTATGCAACTGCTCTGCAATGAATGCTGAGCACTGGAGCTCCTAGCACTGGTTCTGAAACTCTGAGACGGAAGATCTAGATAACTCTTTGTTCTGCACCACAAAATGAAGATCTTCCCCAAGGAGAGTAGTATTTGCCATCAGATTCCTATAATGGACTGTCCCCAAAGTCTGCGGGCACTGCTTAGCAGGGGTATCCAACCCCATGCTTGAACAGAACCCTTTACACCCTCCATAGCTTCTCTGCTCCCTCACCTGCTCCAATTTTTCCTTTTCACCCAGTCCCTTTCTCCCTCTGAACACTCAGAAGTATTAAATAAATTTCCACTGTGAGCTTCCAAGAGAAGGATGCCACAAAAAAGTGCCCCTCCAGCCACCTCAGGTACACACACCCGAACTGCAAACAGCCCACCAAACACAGCCAAAAAAGAATTACCTACCCACTTTGCTCCAAACCTCCTTTTCTCAGCTCTGGATCAAGACTGAGTTTCAGGGCATTTTAGCAACCTTTCCAGAGGCACAGACTGTGGCGTAACTCTGAGAGGCTGCAGGTTTGGTTCCACCTTTGAGTCACTGTGTTTTGGTTCACTTTTTTTTTCTCAGAGTAAGCACGTATATTAAAGATGGGGTCTGAAAATACAGCCAGGAGTTAAATTTTCAGCTAGACTTCTACAACTCTGAATATATGTTAGTTTTATTTTTGAAGGATTAAAAACAAAAACAGAAGAGGAGACTTTGCCAGCAATCTGACACAATTGAAGAATTGCCACTTTTTGCCACAATGTGAGACACATAGTAAGTGATCAGAGAGCAAGTAATAACCTTCCTAGTGCCAATGAGCTTACTGTGCACGTGGCTAGAGCGGATTGACTTGAGCTAAGATGAGCAGAAAGGATGCTGGCATTCCGGCTCATCCACATTGCCCACAGCAAATCACTGAGCACTCAATTCCCATTTTTTTTCCAATTCTTTGATAATGTTGGCAGTATGTGCTTCTTAAAATACTCTGCAGAGCTGATATTTATTTGCTGTTGAAAATTCTTGATTGTTTGGATACATTTTGGGCAATAGAAAAAACATGCAAGTGTCTATAAGATATTTCTCTTCACATTTCTTACCCAGTTGAAGAAGGAAGATTGTAAGTACTTGCTGCCTTAAACTTCACCTCTTGGAATCATTTCTATGTTAATGCATTATTATGTGATAGACTCTGAGCAAGGGTCAAGTAGCTCTCCAAAGAAGGAACATTGTGCAGTATTGTGAAAGTTAATGGGAACATCTTTAAATTATATTGAAAAGAACAAAGAGTGGATTAAGAACACCTTTAGGTATTTCCCAAATTCATTTTATGTTCATTCAAGTTGTACAGGAATTGAGATAAAAGATTTCAAATGGCATTGAGATTTATTTATTTTTTCATATGTTATACAGAAAAGACAGAGGAAATTCCCACCCTGGTTTAAAATCTTTCCCACATAACCCTCTCAGTCCCTTTTCATCTCCATGTCGCTCTCTGTCACATTCCTACTTTCTATGCTGAAGTACTCCAGAACTGGATGGACCAGCCCAGAGAAAGGTGCAGCAGTAAGTGCTGTCAGCGTTGGGCCACAATGAACGACTTAGGAACAACCGCTTTTACAGAGTTAAGAATTTCTTTTTCACAATGAGCCTAGTGAAGGAGGAAGACGAAGGCAGGTTACTGTTAGCTTTTAGTGGTTTTCTGACTGATCCCCCTGTAACTGCAACCATTACACAGGTGGTGCAAGCACAAAATAACTTTTTAGAAACCTTCTTGCTAGGTCCTCTGAGATGAGACAACACAAGGAACGATGCCTGACCACCAGCAGAAGTTTTCATCATCCATGTGCTGTCTCTTGCTGTCTCATGGAACGATATGGGAAGACACTTTACAAATATACTTGCCGAACCACTGTGCTGTCCTCTTCAAATCTCTCCTTCATGCTCCTGCTATAATTGCCAAATGCAAGTGGACAGACAAAGAACACAGTTTTCTAACACATTTTTGTCATATTTATATTTTCTAATGAGCATATAATTCAAAACATGGTCCAGATCTTGACAAGGCCTATTCTTTCTCCCTTCTAAATGCTAATTATGTTCACATAATTTGTCTTAATCAAGAAAGCTCCCTTGGTTTAAGCCTAATCCTTTCACATTCTCACAGAAAAAAATAATAATAATAAATATGAAAATGAGGAGAGGACCACAACGAAAGAAAAACAACCCAGCAGTGAACAATCTTGGTTACATCCTTTACTACCTGGTGCTGTCCTGACTCCTTGCTGCCTGATTTGCCACTTGAAAAGCACAAGTAAAGGATGCTGGACACCAGATTCAAGCACATAGCTGACTCCTGTTATCTCCTGTTCCACCTCCTTTCCTTCCAAATAAAAAAGTAATAATGGAGAGTATAAGGAATGAACCATGAATAGGCCAAGCCCTGAGCACAACTTGACTCAACGCTGAAAGCAGCCTGCAGAAACCTGGTGTTTGATGTGCTAGGGGATACATCCAGGATGATGCAGTTGTTGGGAAGCTTATGGTCCCTAGTACTTCCCACAAAACCAGTCTAAGCGCATGCCCCAGATAAAGCTAGTCAAAATCTTGGAACTGAGGGAGCCGAGGGCACGATGGTAATCATTTCAGTGCCCTCAATATGCAGTTCAAAACAGAGGAATATATCTAAATAATGTACTTGCTTAGGCTTGGTTTTATCTAGAATGTCCATGACATCGGCAGGTCAATATGAAACACGGAATAGCAAAATCAGTTTAGCTACAACAAAATACAGACGGTCCTGCAAATTGCTCTGCTGCTCTGCTCATCTATTACATGTTGCATCTAATAGCAGATGAAGAGTAAAGACAAAACATATTTAATAAATTCAAAATGTGAAACAGTTGAACTAATTTGCATTCTTGCTGATAATTATAACTGATCTTCAATATCAGATTGTTACCAATCTTCATCTAATGAGACAGCAGCTTATTGATGAAGAAAAATTGAGATTTTGTTTGCATTGTACCAAATTATAATTACCTAGAAATAAATACTCTATTGTCATACACTCAGAAGCAAACTTAATTTCAATGCAAAGAAAACATCTTAAAACCCCATTTCTCACCCTTTTGGCATTGCGTCTACCTTTTTGACTCACAGGGGTACATGCAACTGTCAAATAGAAGCACCAGCACCCAAGTGAATTTTCTTGTTTGAGATTATCCAGTGATCTATACCTGATTATTATACTCAAGACGAGAGCACTTCATTTTATGATCGATATAAGCTGGGCATCCAATGTGTACATTCAGTATAAGTAAATGTTAACATTTAAAAATCATAGTAATATCAGGAAGTTAAGATGCTGCTGAGAATAAATCAATATAAATGAGCAGTGATACCTATGTAAAGTACAAACATTCATCTGTTCATGATAGGAGCCCTCATTTCTAAATACCCACACACTTTTTCTATGGGAGAATTCTTCATCTCTTTTAAAACAATAAAAAACATTATCACAACAGTGAGAGGTGATATATGAGTCTCTCCTTGCAAAAAGCAACATGTTAGAGTTCAGCTGGTTTTGCCTAGGGACATCATTTAGTTACATGGGAGAGATGAACTATTCTCGTAATCCAGGAAAAAATAATAATAATAAAAAAAAAAAGCAGTCTCTCCACCCAAATTTACTTTTAGGCTAGGATTAGTAATGAAAAATCTCAATCGATAAGTGAATTTAAGGGTTGTAAGCACTGAGGTAGTACACTGCACTGAGGACCCGCTTATAATTTTGACTTTGGCAGAACTGTATTATACCGTGTCATTTTGAGCTTATACCTGATGATGACAATCACTTTTTTTCTATGAAGCACCATGCTCCCATTGAGGAATGGGACATGACAAGGGCAAGTTTTTTTCTTCCAATAATTCACTATGGGGATTATTACCCTTGCAGCAGTGGAACCCACAAGAGCACTTTAAACAGAACCCTTCCTTCTTACATATCCAAATGTATCTGTGACATCTGCTGTCATTCCAGGTTGCTAGCTTTTATTCGACACAAAAAAGAAGTGTTTTCTTCCCCCTGCAAAAGCACTCAACCTTGCCCCATGATGATATGCCGCCTTACTGGCTCGACCAAAATGTCTGGCTGTTTTGACTGCATGCTTTACATTATCTCTTGCAAGTTAACTTGGTCGTAGTTTTGCTGTTCATTACCTGGAACTCATTACATTTTCTCCCACCCCACTGCTATATGGACCACACAGTTTCACAAATCAAAAATAGTCATAGTGAGGAATGACAGTTGACTTTTTTCCCCCCTTAGACAATAACAAGTTCTCTTTGGGACGATTCAAAACTTCCTTCTTCAGAACATAAATTAATGGTGATTAAACAGATAGAAACACTGTCAAGGGAGAAAATCAAAACCAAGAGACAAAGGGCTTGCCACAGCTGGAAACAAGCAAGTCACTGTCAGTATCCCCTCAGACTGACTAGACTCTTGCACCGACTCTGCTTTAAGGACCAGCTGGAAAGCTGCAGAAATGGATTTTCCGTTCTTTGCCTGTGTCTGTCCAGATTTGCTATTTCTTAGGTCCTAATATGCAATGGACATGTGTATATGAAATCTCCATTCCCCACTGCCACCCCTCCAAAAGAAGAACAATAACCCTAAGAAACCCTTCCTTGTGTTTGCAAAGATAGAAAAGCGATACCCCAGGATAAGGATCCCAAAACAGCCCTTTTCACGACTTTCAATCTATATCTTTTGATTTGGACCAAAAATAGCAACTCTAAATCAGTGCACTGTGTAAAAATAGCAACAGCAATAATAATAACAACCCCAATAATGAGGATGGAGCTCTTTTTAAACCACAGAGTTTGATTTTAATCCATAATTAATTTGTGAAGAATCACAGTATTTTGTAGTACTTATGATCATTGTTTCCTCCTTCCATGCAACTTTCAGGATGCTATTTATAAGAAGAAGAGGTCACTGCCTTGTCTCGGGACAGGCCCTCGGCATGGCTATATGCAACAAGCCTGACCAGGCACCAACTTGGGGGCAGGTGCTTTTTGGGAGACCAACAGCAACCTCCACCAGGTAACAGTGGAACCTCTTCTGGGATTAACTGACATGAGAAAGAAACATGCTCAAGAACAGGAAAGGCAGAGGCAGTCTTGATAAGAAAATGTCGCCCCAAGACAGAAGCACCCTGATAACCCTCTCCAGGGCTGAAGAAAGGACCACAAGTGGCTGCTGAAAGGTTGCTAAGTCAGCAATATAACTGGGGGATGTTATATCCCCGCAGCCATTAAAAGCTCACTCTTTTGAGAAAACCTGTATGGCCTACTGGAAACTAATGCCCGTGGCTGAAAACTTCCCATAAAGAGCCTTCATTTCAGAGCTCATTTAGCTTTATTTCCTGTGAGGTCATGAGATAAGAAAACGTGCCTCAGCATTTGGGACACTCTCTGCATTGAGTGAGTCTGGAGCCTCAGTGCAGGGCAAGATGTGGCCAGCATGGGTTCAGTGCGGGTTATTCAGGGAAGCTTAAATAAATGAAAGGCTACTTCCGACCTTTCCTTGCCTTTCAGGGCATCACCCTCCATACAAGTCCTGCCTCTGCAGCTGGAATTTCAGGGCTCTTGCAGCAGCCCCAGCAGCTCACACCTGATGCAGCCTTAGGGTCACTTATAATTTATTATTGGCAGCTGTGAAGGAGACACCATTAAGTCATAACAGGCATTTCTGCAGACAGCACTAAGATAACACTTTTTTTTTTTTTTTTTCTTAAATGTGAACAGTGCTCTGCCAGATTGTGGAGGTATTTAGTACTCTGTGTTTTCAGGGACCAGTTAAAAAGGATCAGCAGAATTGATTATGTACGCTGGAAGTGCGGAATGAGAAGTTCATTTTCTCACTTCTCATACTCATGCCAGCAAGCATTAATATCCCACACAGGCACAGGGATTACAGACACCAGCAGCGCGGATTTCTTCCCGTGCTTTTACGCTCTGTATAAAAGACTTAAGAAGCTTCTTGCGCTGATTCAAAAAACATACTGCAAAAAAAAAACATGTACGTAGCACAGATTACTGAAGGGTTCCTTGTACAAAGAAGCTTTATCTGCATTTTAGGGAATCTTTCCTTGCAAAATACAATCTTCAAGTTGCTGCAGAACATCACAACTGCAAAAAGCTTTTACAGAGACCTTCTGCACCAACTCATTTGCTAATGTCTCCTGTTGACTGATCTAAGCCTGGCCTCAATCTTCTTTTAATGAAAGAGGAAGGAAGAGGATACTTTAACAGCTATTAATAGCTCTTAGTACCTGTCCGAAAAAAAAAAAAACCAAACAAAACAAAACCTTTAATTCCCAAGGCTTTCTCACATGCCCAAAGGGACATTTTTCAAGAAAATCAACATATGTTAAAAAAAAAAAAAAATCACTATTTTAACTCCTCTAGCTTGCTCTGAGGCTATTGGGGTGGCTACCTGCTTTTTGGCCACTGCATGTTTTTTGCACCACCTTGAAGATCTGTATGTGACATGAGTACTTTCTTTTTCCCCCCAGAATCTCACCTGATTCAATTAATGCTGCCACCTTCCTACAGACTAAAACACTGCATTTCCTTCCAGAGTTTGACAACCACCACTTCCTGTAGGGCAGACAAGATGTAAGCTGAGCCGGCAGATGCGCTGTTGCGTTCAGGACAGCATTGGTTTGGGAGCACAAAGTCGGTTTCCTGCAGTTCAAGGACAAATAAAGAGGGAGGCAGCGGCAGGGAGCAAACCAAGGATCACCGATGCAGTGCCTTCCTCCTCCTGCAGCAGGAACGAATGAATGCTGCGAATCCTGAGGAATGAAGAAGCTCAGCTTCCACTTCCAAAAATGAACGCTTGTTTCCTTAGGTCTATTTTTGTATGCAAGGAATATGTGTTTTTGTTGTTGTTTAGTTTGTGAAAATAAGCTTTTGGATGAAACATTTACTAAATGATGGGCCAAAATATTTGATGACTGAATAAAAACAGTAATGTGGCTGCTTCCCTAACTGCATAACTCGATAATTACCTCTTACAGGGTAACTCATACATACATAAATAGATTACATACTTAAAGTTCAGATTGTGTTGGTTAGATAAAGTAGTTACATGTCCTCCAACAACAGCACAGATTGTGCTTTCAGCTTGATTTTATTCGCATTATGCAGCCTGAATAATTTAGAGAAAGAATGATTCACAGCAAACTTCACAAAGAATTTTGAACTACGTCGGAATGCATGTATATAAAGACCCAGAAAGATAGAGAGACTGCAACAATTTTGTGCAATGCTCATTTAAGCTTACCTTTCCCCACTTCATTTGTGATAAGCTACAAAAACCCTACTTTCACATTTGCCTGCTTAAAGGCAATGAGAAAATAAGGAACTTTTCCACAAGCAATCCTTCAGTCTCAGCAGAGGGGCATTATTTTTACATAAAAATATTCTTGGCAGAAAAACAAGATTTCTAAATATATTAATGCCTGCTGCTTATAATTTGCACTGTAAATTATAATCATCAACAATTTTCACCTACCTGTCTCTTGGTAAAACACTAATTAAATCCAGAGTCTGAAATGGGGCGGGTTGAACCTTACTGTCTTCAAGTTTTCACTGTCTTTTACATTCAATTACACCTGATTCACTGAAAGCTTCAGAGGGGGAGGATTGCTCCCATTTCCCATGAAATGCTTTCTGAAGGAACCCTCCACCCCCAGCCCAAAAGCGGATTTATGTAAGAACAAGTATCAGAACCTTACTGTATCCAAGTTGTCTAAATTGTTCTCATTTCATATAGGCGGTGACGCACACAGATGAAGGCCTTAGGATTTCTGTGCCACTTCTGTCCTCTGAACTCTTCTCCTGATGCAGCACCATACACACATCCCTCTACATCTCTCAATAACACAGTTCAAATGCCTAGGAGTTTGTTGTTACTGTAAACTGAAGATGTATCGTGAATAGAAGAAACCTTTCACTTTTTAGTAACACAGTCACTTTTGCCTCAGTGCTTTCTGAAATAACGACACAGCATTTTGATTAATAAACATGGTGCCCCTATGGCTGATAGAGGTAGCACATGCATGGTAGGTAAACAGATTTCATTGCCCTGGATATTTAACAGCATTTGTTGTGGTTACTGGTATTCCGACTATTTTTGTAACTCAAGTTGCTTACCAATTATTCAAACTGCAAGAACTTGGAACAATGCAAGACAAACTACAAAACCGTTCTTGTGTCACACATATTTCTCTGTGACACAAACTTCACTTTTGAAGGAAGTCTCCACCTACATACTCTGATTTGCAAGGAACTTCTCCCTCTGGTATCTGTGAAAAATGATGAACTTCGGAGGGTGGCAAGAAAATTAACATATCGGATCCACTTTGTGACAGAAACACTTCTGTAATTTAAGAAATATCACAAAATACAATTTCTGTAGCCCTTCCCATCTATGGTAAATGAACTTTTGCTTGATTATCTCAAGGAACTGCTAGAAAAACATCAGTCACGTATGCTTTGTTCCTCTAACCCGTTGGTCTCATGCTGTGGAGAAGGGATCCCTCCTGGAAGCGGCATGCGGGCCGCAGAGGCCCTGCCCCAGGCATCAGGCTTGGGATCTGCAGCTGAAGCAGTTCCTTCTGAAGCAGCCTTCTAATCAAATATGCTGCAGTATCCTGGTGCTGAGCTGCCACAGGTGATACCTCTGGAAGGGCAGGTTTGATACAGAAATAAATAAAAAACAAGGGGAATGGAGGAAAAAAAAAAAAAAAAAAAAAAAAAAGCTGCATCTCTGCAGCACAGAGCTGAAGCTCCAGGCAGGCGACCGCCACAATTCCCCTACCGAAAGCTGCTCTACAACTAATAACACTTCTTCCCTTTTAAATAGCTCTGTGATTCTTCAACAACAATGAAGAAGATCTGAACACTTCCTGGGCTGTCTCTGGTCCAAGTAAATGCTTACCGCAGGTGTTGGAGCTTTTCTGACACCGAGTGCTCTATGGAATCTCCCCTGCACTAAGGCTGCTCGTAGCCCTACTTCCATGCTACTTTAGTATTAAAACCCACCACCAAGAGTTTTCTCCTTTTTCACAATCCAGAAAAGCTACCAGGCTGAGATGCTGTATGCTGGGATGAAAAGCAAAATACCGAGAAATGTGTTATTTATTCCTGCTTTTTCTTCTTTTGCGAGCTTGCTGACAGAGTACCACTTACAATTTCACTCCTTGGGAAAAAATGATCGCAAAAGCCTGTTTGCTTTTTATAATGGAGAACAAAATCTAAGGGTCAATTTTCTGTAGCTTATGTTTTTTCCCCCTCCTCCTGCTCCTTTCTCCTCCAGATGCCTCCAGCCACATGGGACACCCCCTCAGTCCAAGCCCCCGCTCAGAGCAGGGTGCCCCCACCCGTGCCAGGAGTAAGTCAGTGTGGAAATCATCTGGGAAATGAGAGTAAACACAACTACTAAACATCTGTGCATTAGCCTACAACACTTCAGTGATAAGCAAATGTTAAGATACAATCACTGAAATGAATGCACGCTTTGTAAACCACGCTGCTTCCAGACCCATTTCCCCACACGCCACCAGCTACCCGCCCATGGCAAATGCACTGAGTTGCATTTATAAAACACATTAACAGACATTTATAAATGCAAATGCAGGTCCACATGGCACGTGCTGGTCATAAAAGACTACTCAGCCTTTGTAATGAACTGAGAAGAAAATTTCTATGCCACTTATCACTTATTTACAGGAGATGATGTCTGCTGCCAGGTGTTAAACCCAGAGTGTTTGTCATCTGCATTTTTTGCTCCCTGCAAAACTGAAAGAAGTGAAAAGTAACACTCATAAGGCAAGTAAATGAGAGAAAGCAAAAACATAAAGGAAACGCTGTTAGATTAGGCAATACAATAAACCCAAGGTAACAGACAACAGATCAAACCGAACATTTGCTTGTTCCATCCCAAGTGAGGCTGTCTCTCATCCGTTTAAACACATCGGACCTGCAGTACTCTGCCCCTGAGAAACACTTCCATGCGTGTACACCGAAAACCATCTGCGTAACACGTGTTCTTCCTCGTCTGTGCATCTTCTGGTTTCACACCCTCGAGGGAAAGTTACACAAGGAGCGTCACCTGCCAGGTGATAGCATGCTGGTGAAAATCACTGAGACACACGGTGCTCAGTCCTGTATCCTGTGCTAGCAGGGGAGGCTAAAAATTGAGTCCACCGAATGCTGCCAGACCCCCGGGTCAAAGCATTACCTCACTGGAACGGCAGATCTGGAGGTGAATGCTAAGTAATATGTTTATTATGATAAAATGTGTTTACTGTGATTTATGGCATGCATGGCAAAGGCTGGCTCTTGATGCTAAGCTTTCACACTGTTATGTCCTAGAGCTGACAAATGTTTCCAAGCCACGCAGAGGGATTAAGGACAGAGCAGAGATCTAACTGTTTTCATAGAAATGCACATGCAAAAAGCTACACAAAAACTACTATATCGTGTAATTTCATTTTAAAAAATCCTCCAAATATTCACATTGCTTTAAAACTTACATAATCTGTTACACTTCACTGCATACTGACTATTCTGCTTTTCAAACACCTCCTAATAATGTATCCTAAAGCAAACTGCACAGCGTAACTAAATAAAAAGTTTTGCATTTTTTCTGAACCTGCAGCAGTTGACACACAATTTTACTTACATTTGGAAGTATTCACGAACCAACAGTGGCAGAGTAATAATACGAGTGATTAGCAAGCAGGTGGTCCAGTGCCACATTACTGATGTGTTCATGTGCACTACAATAACCCAATACTTCTGAATTTCATAGCAGTTTGCAGGAATCCCACTGGTAGGGATGTAAACCCAAATGAGGAGATACAACTAAGGACCAGCAGTCTTCAGAGGGCAAAGAGGAGCGATTCAGCTCAAAGGCAGTTTGGAGGTGAAAGCCAGCGACCTGTAGCGCCCCGCAGTTCTTCCAAGCAGAGCCACCAACATGTACCTGGACAAGGAGATCAGACCGAATTTACAAATGGCCTTTGAGAAAGATGACAGCTTCCTAATTTCTTCATTTATCAATCATTTATCCATGTGAAGGTCTTCCCTTTTATTTCACAGCAGCTCAGTTTCTCTTAAGAGGCTTGATTAGGAACCATGCCAAGTGCTGGCTGAAATGCAGACATTTCTTTGTCCACAGACTCGATGACAGCTCCAAAGAACTGCAGTATAGTTGCAGTTTAAACCTGCAAAAAATGAGGATAGCAACCTGTGCAAACACCTCCAAAGTGATACAGGTGCAAAATATTCATTGAGGTTTCCTGTCCTGGCCTTATTTTCTCTGATAATTTCTTTTATGCCTCTAGTACTGGTCCTATAAGCTCCTTCCATCTGGAGTATTTCCTAAACAATTCATCAGTTCTCATAATTGCTCTTCCTATTCTTTTTTGGCATGCCTTACTGTTTAATCTGCCAGGTACAGATCTTCTCTATTTTCTTTACCTGGACACAACTTCAGCTTTCTGAAGAACTCCTGTACTTCTAGCAGCTATCCTTTCTCTGCTTTTGGCCAGGAAAGACTTCATTTGGATTTCCTCCTATCTCTTTTGATAGTTACCATGCTCAGAATATCTCACATGATGCCTTCAATCATCTCCATGCCATCTGCAAGAATTTCAGTTCAGGGTTGATTTTAACAAGTTTCCATGTCAAGTTGTTCCCTTTTATTAAATAAAGCATGACACTAGCATACGTATATTTTTGGCCTTGGTTCTTTCTGTAAGCAAGTTTCCTGGTTTCATTTATGGATGCACCCTTTGCATTATTCCGTATCTGTTTCTACACACACCTAAGTGGAGTTCTTACATCCTTTCAGAAATAAAGATCTTAGTTTTCATTTCTTCTAAACATGTCTGATAGAAACAGTCTTCATCCCCAACACCATTACATTTACATGCAGATAGATGGCTCATAAAAAACACGGGTAGTAGATGTGCAATGCAGGAAAGAAAAAGGGCAGTCAGAGCACACAGAATATTTTCAGTGAACCACAGTAGCACTCTGGAAAGAGCTCTGAAAGAGAAGCCCAGACCCTTCAGTCTAGCATTGCTGTTAGGGAATATTAGAGAGACAGTAAAAATAATGCTTTCAAGCCAATAACGTTGTAAATGAGAGGCCATAAGAAACCTATGCGTTTGCAGTGTGCTCCCTGTTAGCAATGAATTCATGGCTTTTGACTTTGGTTCTTCTGACGGACAATGTATGAGGAAAAACACGACAGAAATACAGACAAAAAGCTTCCTTTCAGCCTGCTGTCAGCAGCTGAAGTTTCAATAACCAAATTAAAAATCTCTACCAACCAGCAGGGTTTGCGGAGAAGATAGTTCTATTCTTGGAATTTCCCATCACCGATGTCGTCTAGACTCAGAATGTGCTTCCATTTCTATTTATCCACAGTACTCCTACTTGTGTGCATAGCAACTGGGTAAGAGGAACAACTGCACGCCATTTTAAAAAATTCTGCAAGTAACATATTACACAGAACAACACATTTGTTAACTCACAACAGTCTAGAAGCCTTGAGGTTGCTGATGAGTTCAAATTCATGGATGAAAGTTAAGTTTTAAATTTACAAACACATCGCCATTCCTTGCACTGTCGGTGCAAGGCACAGCCATTTATTTTCACCCTAAACTGATCATTTGGGTCCGTATGTCACCAGTGACACCTCGCAGGGCAGAGAAGCCACTGAACTCTGTAAGTCAAAAGGGGGTGCCCCTTTATGCTCATTACTGTGTGAACAGAGTGAATGCTATTTCATGGCTCTTCAAATCCCACAGTAAAAAATCAAGATTTAACGGAAGCATGTGATAAAGAGAATAATTTGCTTTCTCTCATCAAGTGTTCCCCAATTATAGTAAAATATGTGGTCTATATACTACACATATATATATATATATATATCATATATATATATAAACAACATCTACGATATACTAACCATGAAAGTTCTAACTGAATTCTAAGGTTTGACATTTCCAGTCCCAATTTGCCACGTCCTCTCAAGCTGCCAGTTCAGACCAGCTCAACAGGAGTTTGCTCCCATGGCTGTTGAATCCTTGGCCTCCAACCTCTTTCCATCAGCACCGTGACCACCAGCTGCGGCACTGGAAGAGTCCCCATTAGGAGCAAGGGAACACCCATCACATCTCATTTCTCCTAATTACCTGACATGCTTTAGAAAAATAACAAGCTCTTCCCAGTATGAAGATCTCCATGAGTAAAACTGATAAGTTAGAAACTCCAGTATTCAATTGTTTTCAATAAACCAAAATTAACATTACAAAACTACTTAGATACAGAGGTTTTGTAAATAAACCATGTTTTTAAATGGAAGTTTTACAATTGAAGTCAAATTACAACACAAAGGCAATTAAGGGAAACAGCTAACAGAACACCAGATCATCATTGACTGAGGGTTCAAAAGAAGCATTAGTCAAAGATATTAAGAGCCATCTCGTACCTTATTTGAAATGATCGGTACTATCCATTAGAGCCAGATCTCATCAGCAGCAAATACTTCCTTAGAAATTAATTAAAATATTTGAAATAGCCGCAAAGGCAAAGAATTCCGTCTTTGCAGTATCACTGAACTTACAAAAAGACGAGCGCTGAGTGACAAGAGGTGGCTTGGCAGCTATTGATACAGACATTTCTGTAAGAAATTATTCTGCTCATACTTCCACAGAATAGATTTTCTGCATGTTACTGAACAGTGCATGAATAGATCCAGTCTCTACCCCAACTCCTTTTTCCCTCGTTCTGTTCAGTGAAATGATGCCTTATTCTCTCTAAACGCTGTTTAACAGTCCTGCCAAGTCAATGGCTGTTATTTCAATCTCATAAAATTTACATTTTGCCAGGAGGCTCAGTGCTGTGACCACTGCCTTGGGGAGCCTGTCCCAGTGCCCAAATACCCCCTTGATGTATGCAAATGTTTTTGTTTTTGTTTTCCATTCAGAAAGTTTCTGGGGTCAAGGTATTTTAAGGTTACTTTAAAAACAGGATGGAGTTACACTGTAAACATAAAAGCTAATACAGAGAAAACAAGGGGCACAAGTGCTCTTGAATATTTTTGGAAAAGTATCTCTTCTTGTTCTGTACTTTCCCATGAGAGCTTATGAAACCAAACTAACCCTCCTCCACCTCTAAGTGGCTAGTCTTAATTAAATGTGGAGCTGGGTAAGAGGGTTATTTCAGTGCCTGGATTTGTCACGTTCCCTGTTGTCAGGCCAGCTTCTAACTCATATTTGGGAGGTCTATAGCCAAATATCCCAATGAGGTAGCAATTAAGACTGTGTAAGTTGATGAAAAGGGATTTTTCCTGGTCAATGTACTCATCATGTACACACCACGCTCCCCTCGAGCTAGCATAGGTTGTTTGGCAATCACGGCAAGTGCCAAAAGTGTGATGCAGGCACGTTGAAAACAACAAGCTCAGAAAATTTCATAAAGTCGGTAAAGACATGTCCTTAAACAGTCAAGCAATACAAATCGCCTACCACACAGCACATTAATCCCCATCTTCTACTACAGTCTTTTGTTTCATGTGAGATTTTTCAATGTTAATTTTCCCCTCCCAAGTCAATTACGTGTTACTTCTTTCATTTGCTGTCTCCGGCGGATCTCCCCCACTGCAGAACTGGTTTTCATGCCCAAAACATGCGCTGAGTTTCTTCTCCTCATCTCAGCCCAGTACTCATCACCTCCACATGCCTTCCTCTGAGCAGCGAGGCAAAAACTCACATAAATCCACTGCTTGCTTCTCGGTGGCTGCTTTTCTGGGGCTCTGCTTGACCTTGCTGCAATGTGCTTTAGCGAGATTTCAGACAGTGGTGGCTGATTTCCCCATATTGGGTATTTTGGGGAATAATCACTGTCCCCCCATACTGGAATCGCTGTGTTTGTGCTCTGCTGCACTGCTACAGTACTGCTAGTGCTGCTCTGAAACACACCGACCCACCTGTAGGAATCCCACTGCGGTCTTAGTGAGCGTGCTTTACACTGCCAGGGCAATGCTCCACCATTTATTGCCTTATCTCGCGGTACACGCCCCAAAGGTGCTGTTTGTTTTATCACTGCTGGTGTAACATGCACAGCACAGCTAGCTTTAGCTGTGGTTTTCAGCTATTATCCCAAGTGGAGTTTTTGCTTTTGATCTGCAGCATTCTCTTTTGTATTTACCAGATTTTTGACGGTTAAGTCTCCCGACACAGACCAGCAGAAACTTGGCCCAGAAATTCAGATTATCTGATTCCTTTTAAACACGCTCTCACTGTTACTTTCTATTTGTACCTCTGTCAATTAAGTATCATCAGCAAATCTGTTGCTTTGAAACCAGGCATTATATCCAGCCATTCTAACAGCGAAGCAGCCGGGGGCGTCCCTAGCGAGCTGGTGTTCTACCACTGCTAAGTATGTCCCAGTTTAATCAAAAGAAGTCCTTCATCACTTCATTACTACACTTTTTATCTTGCACTGTTTCACAATGTTCAGACTTTGATACTCTCCCAAATGGATTTGTAATCACTGTAACAGCTTTCCCACCTATCACACTGTACAGTAGTCAAGCTTTGAGTTATTGTATTGAACCGTTCCTTGCTTTAATCCCAATCTTCTACCGAATAAATCCTCTCATTTCAATTACAACTATCTTATAAATTCTACCGCTCACAACATGTGCATCACCCTCCACGACAAAAGATAAATTTAACCCATAGGTTGAAGATGCTCAGCAAAGATTGGGAACTTGTACAGACCACATTTATTTGCATCAGTCACTTTATTAAGAGCCAAGTGTGGAACAGGCGCGGGAGCCAAGGGGAGAGCCCTGCCGAGCCGTGCCCTGTCTCTGCCTGGCACCAGGACAAGCCCAGGAAGGGAGCAGGGACAGGACAGCAGGTAGCGGCTCTCCCTAGCAATAGTATCCAGCATCTTGCTGCTAAGTCCTCCACGAGCTGAGGTTATATCCTCACGGGGCACAGTCTGGGATGGATTTTCCCGTCCCACCCCAGCCCTTCCAAAACTCCATCAGTAGAGCACTCCCCAGGGCACAAGCTCTGCCCACAGGGTGACTACACCTAGGGGAAGAACGGCTTTTCTGCTTCACCTTGACCCTGGTGTCAGCTAGATTCACCCTGTTCTTCCTAATTCAGGTATTCAGGATTTCACGCTGCTCTATTGTAAGTATAAGCCAGTTAGTTTTCACTTTCCCAAACAGAAGTGTGCCAATCTCTGCTGTCATTCCACGTAAGCCCTTCCACATTCTGGATCGCCCTTACTGTCTTGCCCTCTATTTTAAACAGGTCTCCACTCCCTCTGAGTGACCCAAACTGCACCCTGCACAGCTTATTACCATAATGCTTTCTGGGTTCGCTGTTGGTTCTTCTTCCAGTAAGTCCAATATTAGATTTTTCATTTATGACTGTCAAAGGACACTCAGCCAAACTACCCATCTTAATCCTAACTTCAGCATTACTTCGGAGCACCGGTAGTTCACTGTTCCATCTGCACTGGATAACAAGAAATTCAGTTTCCTCACCCAGGTGCTCAGGACCAAAAAATCCCTTCTGCATCTACCATCCTAAAAGGCTCAGCACCAACAGGAAAATTCAGAAGAGCGTAAGATGCTTTGGGAATCCACTGGTAACCATCCTCTGCTCTGAAAACTGTTACTCCTGCCCTCCGGTTCTGTCTTGTAGCAACCCATTTGTGTTCTCCAGAAGCTCCCTGTGTCCCATGTCAACTTGCAACCCCCCTGGGATTCCCAAAATCAGGGGATTTCCTTTCTCCACTTCTACTTCAGCCATGTTTTCTCCCAGAACTCGAACATTTGTCTGTTCTGTGTCAAATACTTCAGTCACCCTTCAGAATACTATGTTTTCCTTTCAGACTACAAACATGCTTTTCATGTAAAGTCCTGCTTTGTCTCCTACCCACCCCTCCTGTCTCAGATTCACAGATCACTATGACATGCAGGAAGGACACTACTTTCACGCTAAGGGCCAGGACCATTGCTTGGAGATCAGAAGACAGAGCTCTTTGAGTAAGTAGTAATAGGTTGAGACTCCTCTGCTCACCATCACAATCTTCATGAACTACCACCATTGCCTTTTTACTGTCTTCTAGCTAGATTTTAATTAACTATTTCAAAATACATTTTCTTCTTATACTAAGTTTCCCGTTTCCTTTGCTAAACTTTTTCCATTTGTGGAGACATCTGACTGCCCCTCATTTGTCTTTTTGTCTTCCTTAAAAATTGATACTCATAAATCAGAAATTAAACCTGTAGTAACTCATTTCCATTACAATGAATACAGACCTTTTAT
This sequence comes from Heteronetta atricapilla, assembly GCA_011075105.1. NCBI lineage: Eukaryota > Metazoa > Chordata > Aves > Anseriformes > Anatidae > Heteronetta > Heteronetta atricapilla. The sequence continues at coordinate 1,808,738 of CM021736.1, forward strand.
ATTTGTCCTTCTCATCCACATGCCTGTATTTCTTACTTGCTCTTCCATGTACTTGATTTTGTCCCTTGAAACATAGCTTTAAAACTCCCTTGGAACACTGCCTCCTCTTTCACATGTTCTGTTATTTGAGATGTAAGCCATCTTTTTGTCGAATTAGTGTCGTTTCCAAATGTAGCCCAGGCTCCAACAAAATCAGCACCCCTCCCAACAGTCAGGCACTGCCTCTCCCGTGTACAGTAGGGTTTGCAGCCTGTTTGCACCTCTCCCTGCTCCCTTGTCCCTAGGAGGAGCTCTCCTAGTACCACTTCGCCTCCTCCTGCTCTGAAGCTGGTAGTGAAATCCCCCCTGCTAATTTAATTTTGTGTGCATGTTGAGAGCACCAAGCTGCCAAACAAGGCTAGTAAGCAGACAACACACACTTCTCACACCTGATGGTGAGCTCTGGTTTCTTTTTTCATTGTGTGTTGTCTGCATCCTCATGACATCGATTTTTCTTTTTCCCCCAGTGAAGATGGAAATGTGTCCCATTTGTACAACTATAGAATAAAACCACTGTGTAGCCTACTTAAAAGTGCAGGAAACTTTAGTCATTGGGCAAATATATATATATATATATATATAAATCAGATAAAAAATGCTTTAAAAATTATGACCACTTCCCTCAAAATAGAAACTAACCATCCTTAAGAGGCATGGAGCATCTATAGCTATTTTTTAGTGCTCAGTATTTGTTACAAGACATCCTCTCCAAAGGAAAAAAGCCTCCTCCAAAGCAGCAAGGAAAGAATGAACACACTCCAAAAGACAAAGCAGAGGTCCTAAGCTGTCTGGAGTGCTCCATTAGTCCCTCCACCTTCTTCCAAGGTGTAAGCTGTACAAGGACTATTTGTACAAGGACAGGACTGAGGACTATCTCTACCTACACACATACTACTAACAGCATGGCCAAAATGGAAGCATGTATAGCTCTACAGGGCCTACCACCGGCACGCTGCAAACGTCTTAAAAAGCATTCCTAAGTTTTTATTTTTACCAGGTAATGGAAATTGAGCACAGAAGAAATTAAGACGCTTTACTTACGAAATAGAAATTAGGCCCCCTTCATATAGCAACAGGGTAAAAATTTGTCAGTAAACATCTTTCTATAATGCAAGTAGAAAAGTATACCCTAGTCTCAACATAATTGCAGCACTGCTATCAAACCATGATGCGCTGGAGCGGTGCATTTCCCTTTAATTAAAACAGAATTACATAAATGAACCCTTCCATCTGATACGCCAACCCACTTAATCATCTGAGAAAAGAAACCTGAACACTCTAATTATTTGCTTTCCGAAGGGTCAGAAGTCCAAAAACGTACGCGGAAGCGATGCAAAACCTCCGAGAGCAGAGCTGTCGGAGCTGAAGCCGCAGCTGTCGGGCTTTGTTACCTGCAGCGCAGAGCAACGAACCCAGGGCTGGGCGAGCGACCGCTCCGCAGCCACAGGGAGGAGGCACGCAATGCACAGGCACGTCTGTGCTTCTCCTGCTTACCTCAGCCTGCCTGCCTGATCCAGCGCTCAGCTGCTGTTAGTAAACCCATCTTTTGCCATGGTAAACTTGTACTAATGTGGACATTTGTCTACCAGCTTTCTCCAGGCTGTCCTGGCCACACGTCGGCAATGGCAGCGCTCACAACTTTCCTTCAGCTCTGAAGCTGGAGGCTGAGCCTCATCCAGGTCTGCTCTCGGACACGAGGAGGAAGAAGGGCGGGAGGAAGAAGCCTGCATCGTGCACGTCCTGCACTAAGCAACACGACAACCATGCTGACAACAAGGCCACAAGAAGCCAGCACAACCTCCAGGCTAACAGGTAACTGACCCTCACCCCCTCACTTCCCCCCCCAAAAAAAACCACCAAGCTTCATCCAATCCTTTTAAAACATAATATACCAAGTGGACAAGGTGCTTTCCACAACCGTTCTGGCAGTAAAATTTCACTTCAGATATTACAAAAGGCCAGCACAAAAGTACCAGTCATTGAACAGTAAAGAAAAAAAAGATTTTCCTGATGGGTTCTCTTCTTTGGTGTACCAGGGAAAGCTTCTGGGTAGGATCAGAACTTCTCGGCATATTTTCAGAAGTCTTTAGCTCTGTGATTTCCATTTTTTTCCTTTGCATGTTAAAGATGATGCTTTAAGAAAGGATACTACCCATTCTCAATCTACTTAGATTTCCTTTGTATCATACACTAAGAAATCCATTAGCTGAAGACCCTGACTGGCTGGAGTGAATACAACTGGTTTACATCAAATGAAAATCACAACAAATGAAAATGCAAGTATTTTTTTTTTTTAAGAGGTACGCATCTGTCAATGCCAAACAGCTCAGATTTGACTTTCATGAAGGATACCTGTCTTTCCTATTGCTCAAATCAATTGCAGAGTCCCTAGCTTTGATTACAGTTTCAAAGAGAAATTTGGTAATTTACTCCATTAGGGAGAAAAGCTCTGTACCCTGCTTTCCCTGCCTTTTTTTTATGTCTTGTTACGTAACTCAGTAACACCAAATTTATGGGGGTACAATTAAAACCTGTCACCAGCACCAACCTCCTTTACTAAAAGGAAGGAGTTAGCAGTGAGCAGTGTTTGAGCTGGAAGGAGTAGGTACAGCAGCAGGTAAGCCCGGGCAAATTCAACGTACCAAAGGATGCAGTTAGGATTTTTGTTTGTTTGGTTTTGAGAAACATTTGAGTAGAAATGCCTTTCTTGCAATATCGTTCATCAATACTGAACTCTGCCAGCCGAATCTTCCTTACTGTAGGCCCAAATGTTTGTCTCAGGGAGACAGATGGCTGTTCTGGCTGCTGAAGGAGACTGATGGATGAGTTAGACATACGTAAGATCGAGCAGTGACGTTAAGTGTTGTTTTAGCGTGGTAGGACATGAAATAAAGCACCAAATAGTGGGCTCTCCTGATGCACTGCCAAAGTTGTGAAATTAACTGACCACAGCTTATGCCTAATCATGTCTTTTAAAACACTGTAAACAAGGTCAGCTGAGGAACAAATAGGCAGCTAAAGGTCTGCCCACTTTGTAAAATAACGTAAGTGCAAGCCTCAGACTGAAACCTTGGCTTTTACTGAACTGCAGCAAAGAGAACTCAGTCTATCTTTTGCCTGAGCACACCACTTACTGCACAGTCTCTCTTGAATCTGAAAGGTTCATACTCAAGCTCTTACTGAAGGGTAGTACCCACGGTCCCTGGGCATCAATATTAAATGTCAAAATTATAAGCAATGATCAGGGATGGAATCCCCACATTTGTATCGAAAAAGAAGAAACCCTAAACAGCATCTTTGGAAAGATGCAAAGCATCCAGTTCAACCCAGTTCATCACAGGTTCTCCTGCCTGTTTCATTTTTACTGATTTGACTCAAATGGCCAGGCTCTCACTCCTAGTGGTTTTCTAGAAACCTCAGGGTGGGGGCAGTGGAAGGAGGTTGCTGAATATCTTAAGGGAAGAGCACCTCGGTCAGGTGCTTTGTCCTGCCTCAGGTGGCTTCGTGTGTCTTTTGAACCTGAAAACTATCCCATTTGTCCCTTAATTTCCCCCCAAATGCTAACTGTGAACATTTGGAGAGATTCAGCCAGAATGAAGGGGGAACACAGAGACAGAGCACTTCTGTGATGTAACACTTGTTCCAAAACATTCTCAGGTGTTCAACATGAAAAATGAAAATAAAATACTTGCTAACAATAATAAATAAGAGAAGTTAACACTAGCCTACAGGAAATTGTTCCTTGTAGTTTCTAGTAAAGAATTACTAAGCTCACTAAATGTCAACATCAAGAAACAATTTTCCTGATTTACTGAAACTATAAAGGTGGCTACACGTAGTTCAGGAAAGTACGATTTTTCCCCCCCCCTTCTTAACCTTCATAAAACAATTGCCATTAGTAGGACTTCGTGGATTACACTGGAAAATAGTGGGTCTGAAATTGCTTATGAATTAAAGCTCAGCTTTCTGCTTGAAGTTTAAAACTTCCATTGCATCTTGGAGTTGCTAGATCTGTTGACATACAATGGGTTTGGAAAATACTGGGGCAACAGAACACAGACTGGGAAGGGGAAGCAGTTAGAGGAAAGAAGAGAAAAAGGGCTAGAATAATCCAGTCCTCTTTTTGCATGAACGAGCCTGGGGACTAAATTAAATATTTATCTGCAGGACAGGAACTCTTTATACACTGAAGAGCAAAATTACACTGCCCTTGTGTCCTTAGCAGCAGAGCAAGAAAAAAAAAAAAAAAAAAGAAAAGAAAAAAAAAAAGGTCATTTTCATCTCATTTAGATACTGGCCCTACTGCTAAAACTTACAACAAAGGTACTATTTGTAATGGGAAAACATGCTAACTAGAGGACATACCATTAAAAGCCTAAAACATTTGGGTCATAGTGATCTGTCAAGACATAATAAATAGCTGTTTGTATTGGTCTGAATTAAGGTTAGTGATTTATTCATTTTTTAATAGTGAGGAATGTAATTTTTGAGGCGCAGAGTACTGCAGTGATCCGTCTGCTGTGGGACAGCACTGGTGGAGCCAGCCACTGAAACCCATCCAAAGCTCTGCCCAGCTGCTCTCACTGCCCCATCCATTAATGATCACCTGAAATAATTCCCTCTGTTGGCACTTCTCGTGGTCAGAAAAACAATTGCTATGCAATTCAAGATGCAACTTGATAAGAGAGAGGTTTTTGCCAACTCGCAAAATAAATATTCCACTTCAAGAAAACCCATTCAAAACAACACAGTTCCTGAACTTTATTTTGTGCTACAGAGACAGACATGTGCTATGATAAAAATTTTCAGGCAAAATATCATAACCACTAAATATTTTTAACATCTCCCAAGAGTGTTTGTGCAACATTCCACTTTTTTCATTTAAATAAAATAATGCAATAAATAAATAAATAAATAAAGCAAAACCATGAAATTTGCCCTCTAGAAAGATGTCCTTGTTGACTGCCTCCCAGTATTTACTGAAAGGAAAGCTCTGCTGCAGAGAAATACAGAGGTTCTTTACTGTCTATCACAAACAACATACTTTGTGGTTCACAGCTGCAAAACCAGACTGAACACACATTAAATTCTAACGCCAATGAGTTGTGCAGTACAAAACCACAGTCACTGTTTTTTGAGCGATTAAATTGAGGGAGTAAGAAGTTTCAGTCCAAGGACTATGCTGAAAGCATTTGCCATTTGTTGGTTCTCCCTTCTCTACTTTTTTTTTCCCTTGGCCTAGTCAACTACACACATACACAAAACACGCTATTCAACTTATTTAGCTGTTTAAATTTAACTATTTTAATTTAATTTAATTATTTAGCTGGTTTATTTAAAACCCTTACTCTGCTCAAAAAGCTGGCATCGCCTTGGGGTTGCAAGTTAGATTTCTTTTCTTTGTTTCGTGGCAGGACACCTACCCATGTGAAGGTACTACTGGCCCAAATGAAAGGCTCCAGCAAGCCAACCAACACAGAAGGGTGCTGGGGGTCAGGCTGACAGCATCCCCCAGGGGTTATGAGGATTTGTTGTAGCAGCCAGAGATAAGCAGACTCCCTGATACCTCCTGCCTCATTCTGTGCAGATTTTCTTCAAATGGTTAGCAGCCTATTTGCGATGTCACTGCCTCATTACATTAAAAGATCTGACAAAGACTGTTCCTTAATCAACATCTAAGGATGCTATCATTATCCCATGAATTTGTTTATACTGGTAATTAAACAAGCTGAACACATTCAACAGACTAAATCCAGAAATATGCAGGGAACTGATATACAAAATTCCCTGCTCATGCTTTTATCTCCCTTGCAGGCCATGCCTTCCAGCAACAGCTTTTCCATCTTTTTTTTTTGAAGAACATTTTCAAGACTTTGATTTGATAAAGTTCATTATACAGACTAAGCTGATGAAACTTGAGCTTCTTTCAGACACTCCTGCCTGCAAAATCAGAATGCTTAAGATTTCTCAGATTCATTCCAAAGCATGTTTCAATTCTTTCTGATTTTTCTGAAGGAATCTAAGCAAATATCATCTATGGTTATAACCTCGTACACCAAGCCATAAAAACAGATCCATAAAACAAGAGGTGACAAACGGTATGTGGAAAAGCAAGCTACTTCAGTTTGTGCATTTCTGTACCTCACACAATTCTTCTGTTGGTCTTATGTCCCTAGTGCCTCTCCGGGACATGTATATATATGCTGAGAAGGAATTCTAAACAATCTCATCCCAGTCTTCTCTGTACCCTACCGAGACTCAAACTGTTCGTGTGACATCACCAAGCACGCCACTGAGCATCTGTGCAGACACAATGATATCGCTCAGTTTCAGTGCAATACTGAAGGCTTTTAAGTAATGGCTGTTCAGCACTGCACACATTTTCCACCGTGAACGATGATATAACTGCTTTATAACTCGGAACTGCATGCTTTCAGAAACTCCTGGAGGCTCCACGCTGTTTCTGTTGCTTACACCCAGCTACTAACGAAGAACACCAACACCTGAACCAGTTTGCAGCAGATTGTGCTAGCAAAATGCACTATGTGGTTATAGCGTATTTTGTACTTATAAATACGTGTTGCTACTTGTGGACAACCTGGAGTTGCTATTGCTTATTGCAGCTAATGTTTCTGTTGCAGGACACCCTACCACTTCTAAGAGAAGGGACAAAAACAGAGCAGCTGATGGCTGTATCCCTTTGAAGCTACCTTCCTCACACAGCAGCCATTGAAGGTGAGGAGTTACATACACGCTCAGCCCCAAACTATTAGATCATGGAAACAAAATCCATCCACTGTTATTTGGTACACTAGAGATGAGAATATGTGCAGAAAGGAGATGAGAAAATTGGGTTTCTAAAACACTGAGCATCCGCAGCTAAGGGCAGCCTGGCATTTCTGCATGCTGTCAGGTTTGTGGTGTGCCCGAACGTCTACACTTAGCAGCACCTGCAAAGTTGCAGAAGGAATTATCCAAGTAAATTGTGTAACTCTGTATTTTCATCCTAGAGCTACTTATTAAGTCTGCCTTATTCAAAATCTAAGACAACTTGCAAAATTCCTACAGTGTTATAAATGAAAGCCCTTCCCAAATATACCCTAGGCACTTTGGACTGCTGCTGGGGTTACTGACAGCAGGTAGAACATTCCACCAGGCTGGCCCTCCTGGAGCTGGGACCATTTCAAGACTGCCAAGTTACAGGAAACACCTCCTTCTAGTTCAGTAATTTCTGCCAAGTTGATAATGACCACAGAAGTCACCAATGTTGCAAGTACTAAGTGGCAATTTCATTGGCAATTGCAGCCAAGGTATTGAACAGCAAATGGGGAGAGAAATCAGAGAATGCTGCATTAAGAGTACATTGGTCCTATACACACCAGAGGGTTGAAATCAGGGAGCAGAAAAGCTGACTTGCAAAATAAATAAATAAATAAATAAATCAACCTCACTAGAATTCTTCTCCCATTTAGATTTTAAAAAGGAAAAACCCTCTCTTTGATTCCAGACAAATCAATGCAGCCAATACTCTGCTCTGAGAAATTGCTCCAAATACTCAAGTCATTCAAGCAGCCCAGGGATTATCTCAGTCTCCATCAAGGTAAACAATCCAGTACCATTTTTAAATACCAATCAAAGAGAACTGATAGAAAAGCAGACACTTAAAATGGTAATGAAAGAGAAACAGGTTATCCAGATATAATCCAATTTCAGACCCAGTATTGGGAGCTTTTTATTTCTGTCTCTACAGCAGCTGAGAATAAATGAGAGCCCTAGCGAATGTACTAATACCTGCAGTCACTCTGCATCCATGGCACTGAAAGCTCATCGGGTAGGTCAACTTTTACGCTGCTGGCTAGCCTGCCAAGTTGTTCTTTCTGTTTACACTGGGGGCATCTCCTCTCCCCTTGCCTACAGGTTCCCTGCTGAGCACCCTGGATAACCTGCAACAGTGATGTGACAAGTTTTGTATTTAGGTATTAATCAAAGCATTACCTAGTGAAAATGGAACAAAACGAAAAAGCATCAATGGCTGAGTGAGCCAGGCAATACTGGCACTAGTTAGCCCTCTGTTTTGATATTAACCAAAGATTCGCTAAGGAGGTGTCAGTTCCAAGAGGTTGGGGATTTCAGAGTATTTTCCTGATGTATTTTATTTCACTGCATAGAGAAATAGATATGAAACTACAAAGCTTTTTTTTTTAAATCCTAGATCAGCATATATTAAGAAACATGTAAGCAAAGGCGTGGATCCTGTACATCATTCCAGGGCATTCAGTGTGTTCTGACAAGTGCACAGTAATGCCCTTCTCTCTCCTACAGTCACTTGTATGCTCAGTACCTCTGCGAGCACAACACATCCAAACACAGAGTGCTGGGATGATACTGCCAAGGCATCAGCTTGTTGTCACTACAGCGATGGCTTTGTAATGGCCCTACTTACAGAAAACGGGCCACCATCGCCAGTTTAATACTTTGCAGTCGCATCGAGAGGTTCTTCATGAGTTCGCTGTTCAGCACAGGTAACTGCTTTCGAGCTGCCTCTGTTGTGTCTCTTAATGAAAGCATTCAGAGTTATACTACCCTGCCATTACACTCAGGCTCGCAGAGAAAGAGCTATAAAGGAAAGGCATCGCAGGTGTAATTAATGGGGAGAGCACTGCAGCTGAGAGAGGGTACCTCTGCTGAAAATCACCCAGGGAAACCAAAGACAGTTAGTCCTTAAACTGCTGACTGCACCAGCAAGTTCTGATCCAAAAATCAAATTGACTGCCATTAACAGGTACTACCTGTTTTGTCCTGCTCTGCCTTAAAGTTGCTGTGTTATTGGAAGACCCTTTCAGGCTAACACTAACACACAGCAAAATTACCACCTCCCAGCACTTACCCTCAGCGAGCGAGACCACATTTATGCAGTAATAAAAGCAGGACGCCTCCCGCCAGATATCGTAACAATCATCATTTGGGTCACAGCAGTGGGCTCCTCACTGACAACAGGAAGGTTGGGCATGCACATACAGCTTCCAGGAGGCAACACAAAGCAGCGCCAGCATTTGGGAGCTGATCTCCCCTGGCACTGTCAGTGCGCAGGGTCAGACAGAGGAGCATTGAGAGGCTGGAAGGAGAGAACAGCAGGCAGGCGCCTTCCAACAACAGCTGCTGAAGGGAAGGCCTGGTATATGGGAAAACACTGAAGAAAGAACATAAGATTGTTTTCCTCTTCTCCCAAAGGTTCTACAGCTCACGACTGCTAATCTCCTTCTCTGTATTTACCTACATCCTAAATGTACCCATCTGACCTCTTCATCTTTTCATACTCTTATTACCTATAGTTCTCTGGAGGAATTCTCTCCGGATATTTTACACTTTTCTTATACTCATTACTGTGACCGAAAGCTCCTATAAGAAGGCAAATGCTTCAGAGCTCCTTCCTTGTTAAATCTCAAAAATCTCATCAATAATAAAGCATTTTGCTGTAAGTGACAATTTGCAATGGCTTATTTGCGCTCCAAGACTCTGACACCAAGGAAGAGAAATCCTTCTGTGATGCACCAAATCCCCAATCAACCGGAAAATTAGGAAGAATAATGCAAAGCTGCAGATCTGTGTAAATTCATTTTCCATATTCATCTTCCACAACTAAGTTTCAAAAAGTGCTGACTAATTCTGGGTGCCCACACAGGAAGCAGGCACTGGTGTAGAGCCAGGCCGAGTTATCTCCGTGGCTTTTCTTGTGCCTCTGTACACTTGCAATAGCTGATAAGATTTCTCTCCGTTTGGGAGTACAATTTAGGAACAAATTCACTTTGGGGAGGAATTGCCCAGTGCTGAGATACAATTCAACTGAAATTCAAACTTCAGAGTCTATAAAACTACCTGTAACTGTATCTTGAACAGGGAAAATAAATTTAGGGATGTACACAGGAGAGACAAATCACAGAGATAAGTATCATACATAAATCTACAGAAGCTGCACAATTACTGCATCAGAGATCCATGAGTAATCTCATTCCTGTTTAGGGCAGAGATGCTGATGCATTCAGGATGTCCCTGCAGGAGTGCTGCAGTTCAGGCCCACTTCTGAAGGGACCATCGCCATTGTTCCCACCTCACAGCATGGCGGCTTGCACTGCAGCAAGGTCTAGGAGCATAAAAACTGGATTTCTGGAGAATAAAATGCTGAAATCCAGGAGAGTCCAGGTCTTTCTGCAGCCGTGGTCCAGCCACCTAAGGGGACCAAACTCGAGCCAGTCTGCACAAACTCTCCTATATCAGTGGATGTCAGGGCCCAGCACCAACTGTGTCACAACACCCCTCCAAGGCTGTGGGTTACACTTAGTGTTCATTAGATGACATCTGCTAATGAGGTGGTTGTTCTGACTCCCCGGGAGAGGGAATGGCCTCAAGCTGGTGCCCTGTGAGAGAACCCAGGGCCCAGGCAGGGGACATGGAGCTGCCAGGACACCAGGCCTCACCGTGCTCTTGCTGAGCACGAGCAACAGGTTCAGAAGCATTTCTGCACCTCATATATATAAAGACGATCTCTCCCCTGAATATGTTAATCTCCCCCCGAATATGTTAAAAGGGCTAAATGGTCAAACATCTGATGCGCAGCTCACATTTTGCCATCTGACCAGCAAAGCAGGCATGCTCTGATGCGGAACGTCACACAGTACCTTTTGTACTCACATGAGCTGGCATTGCCAGTCACTGTGTTAAAACCTGAATTTCTCCCTCTGTAAATATATTTTTTTCCTTCCTAGTGACTATGGAAAACATTATTTAGCTCTAGGAGCACCTCTGCAATTATCTTAAAAGATTGTACGAGCCAGTGTACAGCAGCACCAGCCAGAGACGGTCATTGCTGCAATATTATTTTCCCTTCATCTAATTCCATTTGCAAGACCTCTAGAGGGCAGTGAATATAAGAAAATAAAGTACCAGAAATAGCCAGAAATGTTAAATACAATATTAAAAACTGGGATCTCCTGTAATTATTTCTTTGCGTTGAAAGCCTTCCAGGTAATTCTATGGATTTATGGATTAACACAATGGGATTTCTTCAGCCCCAAATCCTACGCTCTGCTGCAGTTTGCACTGACAGACCTTACAGCAATGCATTTCCCCAGTCATTTACTTCATTAAGCAGAAATCACTTTCTTGCAACTAAGCTAACACATGCAGCAGGCCATCTTATTTCCATGGTGCTCACAGGCAAACAAAGTACTTCATTTCCTTCACGAAGTCACACTAAGCCAAAACAAAAGGAAAACACAGTGTAGTAAACAGGAACTAGAGAAGAATGTAGTCTCATATAACACCTCTTTGATTTTCATGCATGTACTGGACACAGATTCAGGCATGCTGCTAATAGCTTCATTATTCATTTCATGGTAGGATATACAATTAACCCATTACCCAAGGAAAATGTAAAATCTAAGATAAAACTTGATTTAGGCACAACAGAAAAAAAATGGAGAGTAGATAAAATACACTTCACCTTATCTGGCCCAGTAAGAATAACAATCAATACAGTACCAGCCCACCATTACATAATTTCAGCTATGCTTTAGTAACTTTTTATGGCTTTACCAGCTCTTGTGTGACTCAGAAATTAGCTATGCAATTACCACAGGTAGACTTGTCCTCATGGTGAGTTAATGCCCTGCTTATTTTCGGAATGCAGAACAGGTGTTAATGCATCTACAAACACAAAGAACTGAGAGTGCCACAAAATAACGCCTGAAAATGTGTATGTTAACACATGATGTCAGGGCCCCGTGGGCACTAACGCACCCTGCAGGCCCCCTGGCTTGCCCTCGCTGGGGTGGTGGGACAGCACACTGCGCTGGCCCCCAGCAAGGCCCCATCCTTGCTGTGCTCTGACACTTGCTGAGTGCAAAAAGGAAAAAAAAAAAACAACCCCCCCCCAAAAGAAAAAAAAAAAAGAAAAAAAGAAACCACAAACAGGAAGTCAGTGATGTATTATAGCTCTATCTAGACTCCTGGGTGATGCAAATTGTCACTGCTCCCCAGAAGTCAAAGACACCGACAAGTAATTCTTACCAGTCGCATTACTTTTAACCTTGTTCATTAATGTTAGTGCCTCCTGTCCCTATAGTCTCGTCATTCCCTTTCTATCAGTGGTTTCATTTGTATGAATTCTCTTACACTGAAAAGAGCTAGAGAGGTCACAGATGCTTTTGTCATTTGCATTTGTGAAGATACAGACTTACGTGAACTTCTGAGCCTTCTTCATGCTCCACTGAAGTTTGCTCCAATGTCTCTCAGAGATGTCCTAAAGGGACGAAAAATTGGGAAAAAGTTATTCTTTCTCATTTAACAGAATGCAACTAAATAATTTTGCTAACATTTACACTTTCTGTCCCATCCTGAAAGAACAAAGAGTGCATTCAAGTGGCAAAGGAATGAGGTGACTCTGCAAAAAATCATTTGACTTGTTGCCAAGCTCCACACACCAGATATGTTTTTGAAGGTCCCTTATTCCCCTTCTGATCTTTTTTCTAAAATTCGCAGGCAAAACTGAGCAGCAACTCAAGCTATTTTCTCTTGCCACAAACCTTCTTATATTTAGTAAGTTCTGATGTGTAGAGCAAAGACGCTTGTATAGAAACATCATTATTGTAGTGAAGTGGAACTGACAATGAAAGAAAAGGACCATCTAGGCACAGACAGCCATGCTAGTGAGAGGACCACTTTGGCTGCTAACGTGAACTTACAAAACACCTGTTTAAAAGCCAGAAAAGAAAATGGATTTGACTGAATTAGTTTCAAAGCCAACTAAATTGCAGTTTACTCACAAAGCACACATCTGCACACATCCACTAAAGCAGACAGAAATATGCAACACCCCTTAGCAAATGCCTGGAAAAAAAAAAATAAGCCACACGTCAGTCTCAAGTAATTGAAAAAATGGTGAGAAAATAACACATTATGCAACTCTACAGCTAGAAAATAACTATATGCCAACTAACGAAATAAAATCAAGTGCTCTGGGACATATTCTCACTGATACTTTTCACTAATGCTTCCCTAAAAGTCTGCAAAACATTAACCGCATTACTATGGAGTCAAACGTCAGTGTGAGGGGAAGAAGTTACGTGTTGCCTTACTGAGGTAGCCTGGAGGAATTTCCTTTCTCTCACGAAATATCACTCTTCTGCAGGTAGTGCTCTACCTCTGGACTTCCTTCTGTAGAAGGAAACAGGTAGTGCAATGCACAAAAGCTGAAAGTCAAAAATGAAAATAATTGACAGAAGCAAACAAAAAAGGAAAGGAAGAATCTATCATGAATTAAAAAAAAAAAAATCTAGCTCAAAAAGGGGCAACAAGAAGAAAGAGATGCGTGGCAAGGCTTTGGAGCAGCAGCTTTGAGTCAAGACAGCCCTGGGCAAATCATAGATATCGTTACAACTTCGTCAGCGAGTAAAGATGCCTACGGCTGCACACACTAGCAGAATGGCATGGAACACAGAATTAAGGAGGATAGAAGTGCTGCTAGTTCAGGATCTTTTGGAAGCCTTTTTTTTTTTTTTCTTTTTCTTTTTTTAAAGTTAAAATAGGTTGCATGGCAGTCTTCACAAGATCTTCCATTCGGCGTGAGGTCGCTCCTGTTTTGCTACGCAGTATTTATCCTTTCTCAAGTTACCCACAAGTGCTCTTCAAAAAGATTAACCAGGAATCCAGATGGCTTGAGGAATTATTTCCTGACGACCACAAAGAACAAAGAAGGGACGAGAGGATGAATACACACTTTAAGCAGGAGGGCTGGGGCAGTCCTGACTACTGCATGCCAGGAGGATCTCTCCTTCATCTCAGAGGCAATCTACACCACGTCCAGGCTGTGCTCCTAAAACAAGCAGCAGCACTGCTGAGGTGAAAGAGCACCCCTCCGGCTGGAAACCACAAGGGACGCTGGGCATCACCTCCCCCACAGCTCGCGGAAAGGCGCTGTTTCTGCAAAGTGGACAAGGAGAGGGGTGTACAGGAGGCAAAATTAAGAATGCTTCTACTGGTCTGTAACCTCAGTTATATACAGCCCTGCTTACAAAAATCGTTTGTTTGAGTGTGAGCCAGCAGCTCCTCACCCCAGGCATACAGGCTTCTGCAAACTCAACAAACTGCCTGGGTAGAATTAAAGCGCCCTCCACAAGCAGATTAAAGAAAGTGGCCATAAAAGTAGCACAGACAACTACCCCCTCTCTCACCCTGGAAAACAACCATGTAATTGAATATAAACTAAGAGAAGCTGGATTCTTTGAAACGACCTGCTTATGGTTTGCTCCTCCAGAAGTAATCCAAATGCTGTAATGCATTCCAGAGACTTTCATTTCACCTGAACAAGTAAATACAAAAGGTTACGTCTCAAACAAAGATCACAGAATCACAGAATTTCTAGGTTGGAAGAGACCTCAAGATCATCGAGTCCAACCTCTGACCTAACACTAACAGTCCCCACTAAACCATATCCCTAAGCTCTACATCTAAACGTCTTTTAAAGACTTCCAGGGATGGTGACTCCACCACTTCCCTGGGCAGCCTGTTCCAATGTCTAACAACCCTTTCAGTAAAGAAGTTCTTCCTAAGATCCAACCTAAAACTCCCCTGGCACAACTTAAGCCCATTCCCCCTCGTCCTGTCACCAGGCACATGGGAGAACAGACCAACCCCCACCTCGCTACAGCCTCCCTTGAGGTACCTGTAGAGAGCGATAAGGTCGCCCCTGAGCCTCCTCTTCTCCAGGCTGAACAAGTCCAGCTCCCTCAGCCGCTCCTCGTAGGACTTGTTCTCCAGGCCCCTCACCAGCTTTGTCGCCCTTCTCTGGACTCGCTCAAGCACCTCGATGTCCTTCTTGTAGCGAAGGGCCCAAAACTGAACACAGTACTCGAGGTGTGGCCTCACCAGAGCCGTGAGTAATTCCATTCAGCAGAGCACTGCTGCAAGGTGAAGGTAACGCCTGCTAGCGGGATAGCAGCAGTGCAGACTGGGATGACTGGTGGCAGTGGCAAACGACAGACTGCTCTGCAAGATTTTGCACAAAACCACAAACCTAGAGTCACTCTGGCTTGTTACAACACATTATTAGCGTAAGGGCTTGTAGCTGAAGGCACTGTGAGCACCTGTTCTTCAAGCTAGGAAGATGAGGCCTACAGCAGGTGAGTCTTTCCTGATGCAGGCCCTTTGGGCACTTCCCGTCCTAAGGCAGCACTTTTCAGACCGTGTCTCAAGAAATAAAACCCATCCTGACCAGTAACTTTTGCACGGGCTGGTATTTCTGGCTGCTGTCACTGCTGTTGTAACACACTCTTTGCTCCTGGAGTCGTCTGCTTAGGCAGCTGCAGAAAGATGTTTCAATGCCCAAGGCACGAGCTCCTGCCTTCTCCTTTCTTCCTCTCCCTTCTCCACCGTGCCAGGGACTTCTTCCAGCCACTGCTGCCACCCTGCAGCTCCCCGTACAGGGGACAACGCACCAGCTGGCAAGACTCAGGCGTATTTGCTCCATTTCATGGTCTTTTGCCTGAAATTTCTTGCGCATCTGGTTATGCAGAAAATTAGGTAAAATAATACTATTGCAATAAAGCTGAATTACTGCAGAAAGCAATTTGGCTACGTAGGTCACTGGCAAATCGGAAAGGCTCCTGTAAACCTACTACTAGCGTAGTGAGGAGGGGGTAAGCCACTAAAACATTTAATCCAGAACTTTGAAATAACCCCAAATCTATTTTCTAACTTTCTCTCGGTAACAAGTACATAGAGAAGCTCCTGGTAAGCACAGCCATTATGCTAATTAAAAAACAAAAACTGGAAAATAAGAGTTAGCTTAATTGGAACAGGTAAGGCTTCACGTTCCCTCTCCCCCATCAGTGCTACTGCCCTGAATCTTTAATTAGAGCAAAATGGACTTCTGCCTGCAGGTACTATGATTTACAGTTAAAATCAAAATGCATGTTGTATTCAGAAATTTCCTGGGCACCTGTACATGCCACTGAGTAACCTGGCGAGAGCCTCTACACCAGGACTGGGGGAACGCACAAAGAAAATCTCAGCTTACCCAACCTGCAGACTGCCGGCGTCCCGCTGCCAGCCCCAGGAGGAAAGTGAGGTAACCTGGTCTCTGCCTGACTCTGTATTCACGCCTGCTTTCACAGCTGGAATCCCCCCCTCTGCACTGGCCCTACCTCTTGCTGAAGCTGGTTGTGCTGTGAAGCGGAGCCCAGGAACTTGGACAGTGCTGAGGTGTATTTGAAGCAATTTGCTCAGCAAGGTTGTCCTTTCTTTCAATTATATTTTATTCTTTTTTTAGATTGAGCTCTCACTGTCACTATTTTACTTCAACTAGAAAACAGTGGATAATTAAGAGAAAACATTACCGTAAATCAACAGAAATAAAAAAGAACAACTCTGGCATCCAAATGAAGGCATTTCACAATTCAAGTCTACAAGAGCTTCATTCATTCACATGCAGGTTTCTGCTCTGGTTTTTGGCCTAATTGAGATATTGCTCCCTAACTAGAAAACCACGTGGGAGACCCCATGCATCAGCTGGCAAGCGAAGACGGACAAGCACCAGGTCCTCCACCCAAGAAGAAATACAGATACAGCACGGGGATGGAGCAGAAATACTGGGGAGCACACCGAGCATCAAGCAATGCTGGGATGACAAACCAGAACTCAGCTGGGGCGGCGTCCACCCAGTGCAGGAAGAAAATTCAGACTCTGCTCTGGAGAGGTGTTCCCCAGCGAGGCAAGGCGCCCAGCCCTGGGCACTGAACTTACAGAGGGAGAGCGCTCGGGAACAACAGGAGCATTAAGGGATTTGCAAAATGCATCCTGTGAATAAAGACTGCACAAATAACAACGATCATGTTCATTAAAGTGTTATAAAGAGGAATTATTTACAAAGGAAAGTAACTGTGAATAGCAGAAAAATACCAGACTTCTGAGCTTAATACAACAGAACCTGCAAGGGTGATAGAAGCAAACAGAGATGGCTTTACCTACCCCAATTACCAAAAACCCTGCCTGCCCACAGCCTGAAAAAAGCTGCTATACCACTTCAGACACAATTTGAAACATTTCTATCGATGTAAGTAAACAGAACGACCACCCTATCTTGCCCAAACTGAGATTATTTATACATAACTTGATTTTAGCCCCTGATTAAATTCTGCTCGTGTTTCATTTTTCACTCTGTCCACAAAGACCTTGCAGCTGCTGGCAGACCTCTCCGAGGAAGCGGGACATGCACTTGGAGCAAACCGGCCAAGGCCAAGAAAGCACAAAATTGCTGTTGCAGCTTAATAAATAAAACAATGGCCAGGTAAATCCTACCAAGATTTACATCTGTGTGTGAAAAAGGGAGGAGGAAACGTACATTGCACTCATACCGCAAGTACAGTTAGCTCAGCTCAGTCCTTTGGGTTCTACTCGATACATACGGTATACCTTGACTTGGGTGAACCTGAGAACGTGTGAACACGTAATAGGAAACTGATATAACTCTATTCTGAGAGAATGAAGTTTCTTCCCTTTTCAATGTCTCTCCCTTTCAACAGTCAGCATCTGAAGCACCTGGCCCTACTTGCTCTCCTCAGAGGTGCTGCTGAAGCTGATGGCAGGCAAGCAAGGGACAAAGGAACACGGCAGAAGCAAGAAGCCTGCAAAAGGGTTAAGATGATGGCAGCAGTGCTGCTGGCTCCGAAAAAAATATGTTACAAAGCAACAATCTAAATCTGAAAGAGTCTGATGTGAAAGGCAGCTTTTAGGCCTATGAGTTGGTATCCTGCTTTACTGATGAGTCACAGTTGTGCCTTTCTTTATCCCAAGTGTGCAAGAAAACAAAAAATTGTAATTGTTGCAGAAGTTCTATCTGTTCAGAAAAAGTTACGTTTTGCCCTGAAAGCAGTGCTGTCTTTCATGGCAGAACCCAACAGGCTAGCAGAAGCATGGAAAATATAATTTTCCAGTTGCACTTTGTCACCTTTAGTGGCAATGATGCCTTTACGCATTTTATTTTTCAAGTGTTTCCTGTTCATGTTTTATTTGGGTCTATTTTGCCTTTTAGCATTTCAAACACTCCTGAGAAATCAGAAAGGAAAAAAGGACAGCGGGACACGTTGAATGAGATGTTAAATTAACTACCTGCATATTCAATTTGTCTTTGTGTTGGAATGGTTGCTACTACGTGCTCCTTCAGGAAAATAAATGAGGTTGAGAGATGGGAGAATTTTCTTCTTGCGTAAAATTGTTGCAATAACTTATTGCTCTTTAAAACTAATAACCTAGCTGGATCCCAATGCCAATCCTAGTGGCAGCCACACACCACAGACTCAGCAAGCTACTTCTAGCCATCAGCACTTACACATTTTATGGAGGTGGCTGAAGGTTCGTCGGTGTCCCTGCTTCTCATTGACAGTCACTGATCTAGAATGTGGAAATACTCCTACAACAATTGAGTGTCTTGGGAGATACCCTGACATCATGAATATATGGTGCAGTTTTTGTTCACGGACAACTAGACTGTGTGTGTTCACAGCCTCAGCAGTTTTTATCTCACATCACGTCGGGAAGAGCTGCGTGTGTGCAGTGGGGTACTCCATGGGTTTGTAACCAGCGGTATTACATCACCCTCAGAAACCTCGAGGTCTGTTGAATGAATTTGGTAGGACTAGAAAGCCTTGCCATTTGCGGACGTTCGGTATCATTACAGCACGAACTTTCATCTCAGCAGAAATAACATACCAATGATAAAAATATTTTACCATTTTTGGTAGAGTGAAAAAAAAAGGAAAAAATAGTCTATGGAAATCTTCATCACAGCAAGCCAAGTCCTGGCAGTCTCTCTCATTCAGTTGCAGCTCTGTGATTTCTGTACCCTCTGACTGGGTCATAATAAAGATGTACAGTTGAAAGTGCTAAATTAGGAAGCCTGTTCGCTAGAGGCTGATCTGAAGTCAAAATTCAAAGGTAACTCAGTCACAGGTATACTAGCTTCTGCTTGCAAAGTAATAAATCAGTAGAGCAAAAATACTCACATGCAGAAAGTAAAGCACCAGCAACTTCAGGGGGTTTGATATAGATTAGGCAGCAAAATCAAAATTAAGATATATTTTATTTCAGCCCACCGAATTTCAGTGTCTGAAGCAGAACTTCATGGTTTCTTCCTCTAACCTCAGTGCAATTGTCTGAGCTCGGCTTGCTTTTAAAGCACAGCACAGGAGGAGATAACTCTTACTCCACAGCACTGTTTTCAGCACAAAGGATGAAGGAGGTCTCACCAAATCGCTGCATCCTGGAAGGATGATGCTTTTAGCACAGGAGGAGGAGGAAGCAGGCGTGCCCCGTACATCAGGCAGGGCAAGGGAGGGGGCCTGGCCATGCTTTAAGGCAATTCATCGCCACATATGCTGAAGACTTCCTAAATCAAGCTGGAACAGAAGTATTTAGGGCAGCAACTCTTAAAACTACGGAGAAGGAATGTCGTAAATTAGATTGTTTCAAGGCTACATTTCCCACAGGAAAACAACAACAACAACAAAAAAACGCAAACCAAACCAAACACGCCACCAGTGATAAAAGGAATTTTAAGATCCGTTTTTTCTCTTTGCTGTGAAGCAAAGTACTCAGGAAAGTACAAAGTATCAGGAAAGTACTTATCCATGTACTGTGGGGATAGCGCAGATGTGGCCTCTCCAGCTCCTAAGCCACATAGCTTTAGCCCTGGAAATGGAAACAAACTGGTGGACACTGCCACTGCTACCCTGAAAAACCAGTGACCTCCAAGGAGGTACCTCTTACTTTGAGACGCAGCTATACAGACCTCACTGGCGAGGTCACGTCTCCCTGGAGGACAATCAAGGCGATTCAGACAAGGCGCTCAGTCTGTTTATTACTCAAACAAGAGCTGAGCTACTGCTCTCCCACACTTGGCATCTGACCCGGCTGTTGTGCCAAGTGCACAGCGTCTAATGAAAGCCAGCGGGCTGCTTCACTCTGCTGACTTGCAGGTCCCGGGGACGGAAGGAGACAGTGTTGGCTTTGCCTTGGTACTCGGGATGGAGGCTTGCCAAGAATTTTAAAGCAGATTAATATATATGCACTCTACAGGCTCTTTTTCTAAGAGTTCCAGTGTTGGGTATGGGGACAGCCTGGATTTATGAAAGTGTGGGAATGTCCCAAAAGACCTATCACGTAACTAGCAAATGCATTAAGTTCCTTCTTTTCTGTCCTTAATAGCAGCTTTAAGACAAGGGCAAGTAAAGAATGTCCCAGTTCCAGTAAACGTTCAGGGCTACCTTTGGAATGAATTTGAGGCAGGATTTCCCCAACACCTGTCAGTGGGGAGGCACACAAGGTGGCCTTGCCAGAGCTTGGCATCGCTCACCTTGCACAGGGACAGAGCGCAGCACACGTACCATCACGAGCAATGCCAACGTGGTCCAAAAGGCGGCTCCAGAGCACCCGAGGAGGGAGCTGAGTCTGCATGAAGGAAGCATCCTCGAGAAGTTTTGGTGTTGCAGGCCAAGTCATTACTGCTAACTCCTGCAGACGGGCAGGCAGTGATGCCTCCTCATGCGGATGACAGCATTTGAACTTGGCAGAGATAGCCAAAGGCAATGTTCTCAAACACGCAACCAATGAGCAGGGCACAGGGAAAGGGTTATCCATCTCAGCTCCACGCCTGCTGCCTTGTTCAAGCACCACGAGACAAGATGAAAGGCTGGCACTCCTACCTTTCCATACACACAACGTCAGTGATATCACATTGAAAGTTTTGTGGGATGCAAGAAAAATGGTGTGCTCCGTCTCAGCTCTAGCTTGATTTGGAACAGTTTCTTGTACAGACAGGGCTGCATATGTTTGGAAACGTGTAACAGCAGAACACCAACAAATATTTTCTGATCTCTATCCATGTAAGGATTAAAATTTTGTCAGCTCAATGAAGGCAAAGTGTGGTTGCAAAAACAGGGTTTGCAGTGACCATGAAGTCAGAAGCAGTGGGTCTTGCAGTCAGTGTGGTTGTATAAGCATTCACATTTAATAAAACGCCCACTCTGAATTAGTCACTGGTCCCTGAGTGTCAGAAGCAGAGGATAAGCTGGGAAGCCTCTAAATCAACAGTTTAATCTGCCCGGAAAAGCAACAGTGGGCGTAACAATGTGTCCACATCTCCAAAAAGGAAATCTGCTAATGGAAAGATGGAGAAGAAGAGGGTACGAGATTGTTCAGAGGGGGCACGCTGCCACAGCACATGAACCTTGTGAGCTGAATCCAGGCTCTTCAGCAACTGTAAAGTTTTAAGTGTCACTCTGAAGCACTTACATTTATAGTAGCAAAGCCTACACTAGCACTGCTGAACTTCTCAACCAAAATGATGGATCCATCCTAACCTCAGGGAACCAGCAGAATCTGGAAGGTCTCGTCCTCCTCTCCCTCGCTCCATGTCCTACAAGACTTTGTAACTGTCCTCTAGGTTTCTGCATGCAAAAAAGGATACAGACCTCCTCATAAACGTATCCAGATCTCCAGCAGCCGTACCCTTGGGTAAAAACACACCAGGGTTGGTGTGCACCAGTGATTCTGACTATGCCAATAATAAATTTCCAAGCATTTGTGGAAGATCTGAAAGAAGCCTAGGCTAAAGAACAAGGAGTGCAGGCAGTTTGCCTGCTGCTATGGCTCGTTGGAGGGAACTGCTGACCCTTCTGGTTATCAGAAAAGCCTAAGAAAAGATGCGGGTTCTTCAAAGGGCAATGCTAATAAAGAAAAAAAAATAAATCTCTATCATATGCTAGCACATCTTGATTAGAATTCATGATGACTCATGTTCAAAGGCCTTCTAATCCCTAGATATGATACTGACTTATCAACACAGACAGTTGGTTGCAAAGATGCTTTAAAGCATAATTGGCAAACTCACTGATCGGCATTTTTCTCTTCATCAAATGTATCAAATCTTTCATTACTTTCACTGTCTTCACACCTCACCTCTATGCTGATATGTAACAGCAGCCATCATTTAAACTATGCACTGATGGTGACACATATCGCTGATGGTTATATGTTATCTGTCACTAAGTGAAAAAGTGGACCCTGCTATCATAACCGTTGAGACTGCTTTTCCTTCCGTGTTGACTTACATCCAAATAACCAACTTATCAACCTTGCAAATGCCAGTCTGCACTGAGGCAAGCAGCTGTAAAGTTCTTAAGCAGACACTTTCCTTGGGACTGAAAGGTCAGTGTTTCCATTATTTATTCTTATTATGGAAATATTTTACTCTTAAATTCTGGAGGTCCTTCTCACTGTCCATGGAAATAATCATCGGAGAATTAAACCACGAAACGCCAGGGCCTCAGACTAAATTATGTTAAATCAAAGTAATCAATCTTGTTGAAGTGTGGACAGAAATAAATATAGATAATAGACTCGATAATACAACAGCATCATACTCAAAGAGGAGTGCCCATTTCTTCATGAAGGCAGCATCTCAGGCAGCAAGCCCAGATCTGGCTGCCAGCTCTTTTGGAAGCCAAACCTGCAAAATCCACTAAGGCTGACTCTAGCTTCCATGCAGGAATTCCTTTAATGGCACCTGTATTCTACCAATTTACAATACCCACAAAAACATACTTTCCTTCTTCTTCCTTTGTCTTGCACCTCTTCTTGGAAAGCCCAGTAACTACTTCCCCAAGGGATGCTGTATAAATCGGTGACATTACAGCAAAGGAAACCATGGAAGCTGGGGCTTCCATAAAACTACAGAGCAAAAGCAGGAGGAACAATCTGGGTTATTAGTGAGGCCTTATATTAGTTCAGGATCTGCAGATAATCTGAGCAATACTGATGAAATGCCAGCGAAAGCATGGGGCTTCCAGTCAGACTATTCAGATTAGACCTGCAGTTGCTTAACTGAGCATATCCATAAACTGGATTACCTCCAGATAATCATCCTATTTATGTGCAAAAGCATGTGTTTGCAGCATAACTATCAGTGTGCATGAATGCAAAATGCTCAAGGAAGATATGTGGCCTATCAGCAAACTCGTACTATCACTTGTAAGAATACAAACTGTCTAGGAAGAGAAATCTAATAAACCTTGCTGGTGCTGCTACTTCATCAACAACGCACCAATGCTTTGCTTCTTATGGCATTAATTTAGAAGAGAAAATATAGGAGATCACTGTGGAAATAGGGTTAATTTGGGGATGGAGAAGTCAAGCCCATGTGGTTAGCAGGAGAAACAGACGGACAGCACCAAGTCATGCCTCGATCCCCTGCTGCGCTCATATAAGCAAGCTTACGGATGGCTAATTTGCCATTAGGAACAGTGAAATCTCATGGTGACAGGCATTGTGTTAAAAACAAAACCAGAAAAACCCTAGAAAGCTACCTGGTACTCTTAATTTGCCCCTTGCTACCTCAGAAGATGACATGAATGCATTTGGGAGCACCAGAGGGTGCTCCCAACTTCCCTGACAAGCCACGCTGCCCGTCAGCAGAGAAGGCATATCCTTTTCTTTGAATGGGGTTACTTCAATTACGTACTGCTATTCTTTTCAGAGTCCGATGAAAACCTTCTTCAAAAACATCAGACAAATTCACCAAACACCACGTGTCACAAATGAGCAGTGGGTTTTAAATAATTTCTTCATGTCACACTGGTTTTTTAGCATCTGGAAACACAAAGTCTGCTCCCTTTCTCCTGGTTAATATCACTTCTTTGGCTTATGGCATACTTCTGCCATACCACTTCACTTGCACATCAAAAACTTCAGAATGTTTATAAGTAAACGTTTGTTTAGTAACAAGGATTTCTAGGCCAGTTTCTCTAATTTCAGTGCTTTGCCCCACAGCAAATGAGAGCTGAAAATTAACATAGAGGTACCTTCTTGGTACTGCCTGACTGCACAGCAGGGATGCAGAAAGCATAGAAAGCATTAAGGGAACAGAGAAGAGTATAGAAATACCATGGTGCTACTACAAAAGTCACTTCTATGCCCACCTACAGGACTGGATTTATAGCTAATGGGGACAACAGGCATGTCCCAGCCAAAGACTGACAGTTTTGAAGGTAACGTGATTGGAGACCCTTTTTCTGCTCCTGAATTACTCTCATTTTGCTATGCAAACCGTTTGAAAAACACCTCTTTGTGGAAAAATACCAGACAAAAAATGGGAAATCTCAGCCGTATTCAAAAGCTGGGACATCATTTTTGATGGGGAAAACACTTTTTTTCCTGTCCTCACACAAGGCTTCTGGTGCTTGCTGTCCAAATACTAAATTATTTCTCTTCATAGAGCAGAACAGCAGGCAATTTTGCCACACTAAGCTTCTGCTAATGAGTTTACAGTTTTCTATTTCATAATCAGCACAATTAAATCAACTCTAGCTGCTAGCATGTGCTTTCTTTCTAAGGGAAAACTCTATCAGTTTCTGCTTTGACATTAACATTCTCCTGAGTTTTGCTGTTTGTTTCTTAAAAAGAACGAGCCTCCAAAACTATTTTGATGTGTGACTTCTCCTGGCAGAGCGCTCGCCCCGTTCTCTGCTGCTGCCACCAGCCGTCTGATGCGGGGCTGCTCCTGAAGGGAAGCCCCTGCCTTTGTTCGCGTGTCTCAGCCAGGGAAACCTCCCTGGGGTGGGGAACGACCTCCTCGGCTGGAAGCAGTCTGCTGCTGTACGTGCCCAGCAAACCGGGCAGCACACCGTACAGAAAGCGTGCATCGCCAGGGTGATTCTGCCAAAAGCTTAACGCTAGTGCCACCTCATCGCTGAGGCCATTCTGGGATGGCTCCCTCTGCTTTAACCCACCTTTTACCATTTTGTTCATGCATGCAAGTGTTCTTCCAGATCCCCTCCCTCTCTTTTTTTCCTGTATTTATCTTCAAAATAGGTTAAAGGACTCATCTAGAATGAAGCATCCCAAAGTTAGTTCTCGTTACGGAAAATGAGAGGCATAAAGCACTCTTCAACAAAGGAACTGTGCAAATGGCAGTCTGTGCTATTTCCACGAGCCCTGACATTACTTTTGCAAACTCCCAGGGGGCTGGCTGGCTCTGATTCCCTTTCAGCAAACCTCACTGCAAAGCTACTCCACCAGTTAGCTTGCTCTGAACGCAGCAGCAGCATGTTTGCTTGCTGCTTTGAGCAGCGGAGGACGTATTATGCATCCCCTGCATTATTTACTGTGGTTACTTTTAAGTTGATATTTATTTATTTATTTCAAGTTTGCATCTGTAGGTTCTGGCTGTGGTTCAAGATCTCCTCTTTCAACCATTTCTAATGGCTATCTGTTCTCCCAGACTATCTGTCCTTTAGGCTCCTAATATATGCAAACTAACAGCGACAGCATTTTTGTGGTACTTCCATTTACAACAGCTTTTCATCTTACTATATGTGTATAGTTTTTGGTTGTTATTCAAAATCCCCAGAATCAACCCGTATTACAACTTCCTCTCATTCTTTCACGATTTTCACGTCCTCATGACTTTTTCAGCCCTGCCAAAGGTGTTAACACTGTATTTCCAGTGAGAAGCCACAGGACAGGGCAATGTTTTCTACTGTTGTAAATCTTTTAAGAAAAAACTCTATGAAAACATGCTAGTTCAGATGACTAGTGCATGTCACATTCCTGAACTTCTTTTAATTTGCCTTTTCATTTTTACAATTGACATCCTCACTCCAGATCCCTCCCCTTGGGTTTCTGCAAGTACAAGCCCAAAGATTTTTTGCCCAACGTTGAATATTTTTATTATACCCTTTTTATTACTACAACATATTTTTACAATTATTATTAGTTATAAGAAACAAAAGAAAGTGCAGGGACCGTCCGAGCGGATCTTACACTCCGTGTATTTTAATTTCTGTGTTTTAACAGAGGCTCTGAAGAGTCGCTGGAATTGTACGCCTATGCAAGGAATTCCGCAGAGACCTGCATATATTATTGTTTCTGCTGTCCTTGCTGAGGTAGCCCCAGATTTAGAGCTGCATTACAATTCAGCTCCCGCACCTCCGTCTCACGTAGCATGTGCCTGTGTGCTCCAAAGGCAGTTGCGTGTTTCCTGAGTTGGCAGGAGTGCAAGTGCAGATGCAAGAGATTTATTCTCTGAGGGAAGACAGCTTTTCAACTACTTTCAGATAAATGCTAAGCGTGTAGGCTTTGAATCCAGCTAATGAATTCAGTGTGTGCACCAGAACAGAGGCCTGAAAGGACCACCTGGGTCACCAATCCCCAGTAACTGCAGGCAAATATATAATAAATGTTAAGAGCAAAACGTCCTGCAGGAGATCATGGGCTGCCCTCTCCATTCACTGCACACCGTAAAGTAACATCCTTCAAAAACACACACACTTACCAAATGATGATCTCCTTAAGGGGACGAGCTCAAAAGCCTCAAAAATTACGGTGTAGGAATGGGAAGTGGCAGAGAGTACAAGTGATGTGCTAGCACTCACAGGTGGCTGGATGCGTTACACAAAAACTTCCATAATAGCCTGTGGGACTGGCCCAACGTAAACAAACACCGTTTTCATGTCCTAGTTGCGTTTGGAAAGTCCCTCAAGAATTTCACTCCTCTCTTTGGTTATGTGCCTTCTAATTTCCAGTCATAACATCCTCAAGACACTTAAATCCACTTGATTTTGCGTTGGTTTTACGTTTCAATTCCCTCACTTATGCTTCAACCCTAAATACGTATTTAAAAAGCGAACAGATCTTTATTTGGTCACAAAAGCACTTGATGCCACTCAGTCCTCTAACAGGGAGGGATGGAGGCAGGCCGTGCTGGTACTCATCCTTCTCTACAGTTCCCCAGGAGGAAACGTGGCACCCTCTAACAACAAGAAACCAAAGCCCAGGCCATGCGTAGATGAGCCCTGTGGAAGTGTGCAGACACGTCCCTGGTCCTGCCGGCCGGGCACAGCCTGCAGTCACTTCCAGAAGTTTTGCTGTTGTTCCTACGCGCTCTTGGCAAACCCCAGGGAGTTCCCAGGCCTTCGGTGCTTTTCCATCCCAAGGAACACACTACTCTAATTAATCCTGCCTTGGATATGTGTGCCATCCTTTCCATCCTCCAAACTTTCCTTGCTGTACCTTTTTGAGACAGAGGAACAGAGCTAAAAGCCACTCAAGGAGCAAAAAAAGAGGGCAGCCATGTGGTATTTTCAGTCTATTTTGGTTCCTTTTGGTTCCTGATAGAGTATTTGCTTTTATAACTGCTACTGAAACTAAAGTTAGTATTTTTCACAGAAGAACCTTCTTCTACTTCAGTTCTGTCCGTGCCCCAGATTTTCCCAGGTCAGTGGATGGCACTGGTCACTCAGCACTCATCACCTCGTGTGTGGGATTTTTTGTCTCCCTCCCTTTGCACTCACCTACGCTGAATTTCACCTGCCAGTGCCTTGCCCAGCCACTAAGTTTTGCAGAATCCTCCTGCAGTTTTTCACAGTCAGCAGTCATCTTTACTGCTCTGAATAAAAGCATCATCAGCACACTGTCATCTTTTCCAGTTCGTTTATCAGTGGTATATCACAGGTTTCAGCACAGATTCTTCCGAGATCCCACTAGTGTCATCCTCTCACTCAGAAAACTGATCATTTAGTCCTACCTTCTGTTTCCTATCTTCGGACCAATTTTTTGTTCATCTGAACAGCTTTCCTTTTATCTGACGGAAGCGCAGCTCCTAAGCATATGAGAATAAAGTAGGGCTTTCTCATCCTTTTGGCTTTAATCATAGGGCTTGTCACAGAGCAGAGCTGAGCCCTATTTCCCTAGGGAGGGCCTGGGATTGGCTTCATTTGCTTCCTTTTACCAGCACGATGCCAGTTTGCCACAAATCTGGGGCTGTTAATCGGGATGGGATTCTCCAAAAGGCTCTTTTCTCCTTTTTCTCAGTGGCTTCAGGGTTATTCAACTCCTCCCCTGTAAGGTGTTCCACTGCACTGCTCCCTCCAACAACCCAAACCACATACCTTTATCAGGCAGATCCTTGGAACCTGGAGTTTAAAATCCAAGAACTTCTCCTATTGGAATGTAGAGAATGTACGTACCTAGGATCTAAATTATTTGGAATAAATTGGGACTCACTGGTGAGAGCTGATGTTAAGAAAAACTTTTTAGATTATAAAAGATTCCGCTAAGAGATAAGACGTCGTTTTTGTAAAAACAAACAAAAAGGTGAGTTTACATATGCTGAATCCATTTTTTGCAGCAAAAAATAACCTGTTACTAGCCCCTAAAAGAATGGCAGTGTGCTTTTTATTATTAGGTTTTACTGTCCTTGTTACACTAATCCACAGAGTCCACAGAAGGTTCCCATACAGTATCTGTGTCCTCCACAATATCACAAGAGTATGAAAAAGTCACATCCAAATGTTGTGCCAAGGTTACTAAAGGAAATACTGCATAGGGCTGGTCACAAGACCTTATCCCTCAGTAATACTTCTAATAAGTCTCTTGCAACCTGGTAACTCACCTCCCAGCACATCCCACCCTAGTCCCCCCTTTACCCAGTTTCTTATCTGCCTGAGCCAGCTTCTTACAATTCCTGGATTAATCTGCACCATCTCCACTTTAAATAATAATTTCCTTTGGGAACTGTACTGAATGAATGCTTCCTTGGTATCTAGGCAGCTTAAGCTCACCGCATTACTGTAGCCTGAGACGTTCACCTCCTCGGCAAAAAGAAACATTAAGTTAGCCTGACAAATTCTCCTTCTGATCGCAGTTCTGCATGTTATCCCACTTTTCACTCTGATGATATTCTTGATTACTCTGTGTTCAAAACTTGTCCGAAGACATTACATAATATTGCAATAACCAAATTTGCACGCACTTGGGGATTTTTTTAAATTCTTTTTGCACATACGTTAGTATGCACCAGTCAAAGGCACTATCCCCATATTGCAACACACATTAAGAGTTGTTGCTACTAGACTCCTGTGGCCAGAGGTAAAATCTGAAAAGTAATTCATTCAGTTCCTACAACAGAGGTAACTAATAAAAATGACACTTTTCCTGTCCCTTACCCATCCGCACATAAATCACACAGACCCAGCAAAAACAACAACTCTCCTCTTGGTAGGAAGAAACAACTCAACTGGTCATTTGGTATTCCAGCGCGGTTTTACATTTTACTCCTTCAAGGGCAGTGTTATACCAATAGCAGAGCATTCAGAAGTGGAATGGAGTACTGACAAGAGAAACTTGGGAAAAATTAGCTGACGTCATTTTTAGAATGACTGCTTAACATTGCTCATTAGGTTTTTAATTTGATAGCAGTTCATTTGTGTTTTCCATAGCAAATAATATTTTTTTTCCACTGAAGTTTACATCACCAGCAGAGTTCACGGCAACATGTTGAGGAAAAAGGAATCTGGAATAATTCCACCTTCTTCTACCTTGCTGCTCTTTGCCTGAAATCCCAGACAAAAATTTACAAGTGAAAACACAACCTGAGGACAGAGAACTCAGGTCCTAGTACGTATTTCCAACAAAAAGAACCACCTTTTCCCTGTGGTACAACAGAGTTGCTGAGCTGATTCCCATCTTGTGATTCCAATCAACACTAAATCTTGGTGACATGGAGCATGCAACAGACACCATTCCAAGAGATTTCTATGGATAGATTTTCAATCACTTCCCCACAACATTTTCTAAGTTCATCTTTGAAGAACATGACTTACAGACACAAGTACATCACAGAAACATTATTCCCATCATACAGCTCTATAAAGACATTTCAACATATTCCTACTAAACCTGAAAACAAACAAACAAACAAAAAAACCCACTAGAAGTTAAGAAATGTAAGTAAAAAAAAAAAAAAAAGAGTAGTTAGAGTAGTTTTTGAGTAGTTTTCAGGAAACAGTAGTAGAAAAAATGGGAAATAAAAGCAACAACCTTTCTAGAGCTTCCAGGAATGCAGGCAATTAAATGGATTATTGGAGAGTATATTTTGGAAAACGCTTTTACCAAAAGCACGCCCATATTAAAAGCAAAATTATGGTACCTTAATTGCACTTCTCAGCTGCTGTTGTTGAGATCATATGTTGATTTCCTGGAAAACAGAAAATACAGAATTAATCATGCTCATTATGTAACTTACTGATTAATGACAACATCTAGTATCACACATTTTTCTTTAGTAAAATGGGTTTAAGCCTACAAAAGATATAGAGAAGAGCAGAATACAGTTTTTGATGTCTGCTATTTTATTCCTGATAAAGGCAGCTTCAAATAAGAAAAATAACAAGAAAACAATGCCTGAGGTTTTCACTGAAGTAGTTGACATATTTCCATGAAGGCTGCCAAGAAGAAACCAAGGAAAAATTCACAGTAACTTTCTTTTTGTAGTATCTACCATAAAATATATCTATCGGGCGTTTATTTTTTTCGACTCATATATGTTCTCTGTCATTGCCCAACCTAAAGCATTTAACAATAAAACCTGTAGGGCCCCTGTTTTTCCCTCTGGAGGAATCTCTCGGGCCTCCCCCCGGTGTCTTCTACACAGTGGGCCAAGCCCTACTTGATCCACTCCACCAAAATCCCAGGGATGAAATTGAGTCAACAAGCCCTTCACTTTGGTTGGGTGTTTTAAACTCTTAGTGGTTGGCTTTGAAACTGAATTGTATAGTTGCTGGGATCATTTCACCTTTCTCAGCAAAATCCAGATCTTCACTAAGAGAGCATCTGTCAGCATTATTTTCAGGCAATTTCATGTGAAGCAAAGATATTTTGCAGGTTGCTGTTTTCTCTCTCATTTAAGCATTCGTTAGTTATCTATGTAATAGGACTCAATTGGTTGGAATATTCAAAGAGCTACGACTCAAGCGTAAAACAACAAAACTTATTCTCAGGCTGTTAATTGACAGCACAGAAGCTATTCATTACATTTGAGTTTGCCAGTTTGCCATGCTCTTAAAGCAGAAAAGAGGCAGATTTAGGTACAGTCGGCTTGCTTTGCATTAACTGAAACTGTTGGTTTGTTCTGAAGTGGAACAAATGCGCGGTAGGTTGGGTAGTAAGGATTTGTAAAATAACTCAAGGGCTTTTTAAGATTGATGGAAGTTTGTGGACGCTTGTGGATATTGTACTGACTCCAAACAAAATGTCACATAAAGGCAAACAGATTGGCATTTTATTAGCCTTCAGAAAAAGTATTTAAGTAAAAATGGGTAAACTTCCCTAAGAGGGCACTGTGTGCCAGTATAGGAATATATAAATTTTTCCCAGAATAGGTCAGACTGACCAAATCATTTCTCTCCCTCTAATATATAAGATTTATACACAAAAAGAAGAAAAAAAATGAAAGAAATGGAAAAAAAATGGAACAAAAACACAAAACAGAACAAACCCAAGGAATAAACAATCTGCAGCTGATTACATCAGAAGTCTGCTTATATTTCTGAAGCAATCAAACAGTTCTACTTAAATATCTATAAATTCTGCTTCCAGCAGGTAAACGTACTATTCAAACTTACTCCTAAAATACACATCTTCCCTCCTCGGTACAAAACTGGGGATGGGAGGGCAGCTGCTCGTGGAGCCTGTGCACTGCTCAGAATGAAATACCGGATGGCTCGGGATGGTTAGCACTAATTCAGCATTCCACCAAAATAATTACGTATCTCACCCCCAAAACCCTACGGCATTAAAGCTGCAATTAGTTTGTCCGGAGAATGCCCAGCCTTCCTGCGTGCAGAGGAGCACCATGAATTGCATCACCATGGGAACGAGGCTTACCACTTTCTTTACCAACAACCTCATGCCTGTTGCCAGCAGATTTTAAGATAAACGATCGTCGTTTTACATTTGTGTAATGAAGATGCATCGCGCCCTGGGATGTTCATGCGCTGCACAACACTATTCCTCATTCTCATCAAGGGCTTTCAGCTCTGCATGTTATCTTCCAGAAACATAAGCTGTTCAGATCATGGTCATTTTCAATTTTAACACAAAAAAGAGCAATGCTTCATCCCCAAGTTTTCTACAGTGCTTGAATGTAGCAGCACCATACGGGCTGTGCCCTGACATCAGCTTGGGAGGGCACCAGCAGATGACAGCAGGCACCTGCAGCCATCTCATCGTCATGCTAGGAAATCTGGGCTTCTGGGCTGCACTTCACATGCCCACCATACCTGTGGCTCAAAGCTGGCTGCAGGTGGGCACTCACACCCCTACGAGGGAGAGCCACTGGAACCAGACTTCTCCTTTCAAGGCTGTTGCTCCAAAACAAATACTATTTACTCCCAGAAGGAAGCGATAGGACTTCTGAAACTGCTAAAAAAACCCCAGTATGGCAGAGGCAGGCAGGGATGTGCTTTCATACGGCTTAGTGCTCCCTTGTCTGAAAGGATCACGTAATATGGAAGTCATCCTGGGAGACAAGAACTGGGGATCCCTCAGTTAGCAGGGATGACAGGGTTATGCAGCACACAGCCATTCAGCCCCCAGACCTATGTCCTAGCAAGGACTGGGCAGACATTTGGCCTCATTTCTTCACTGTCCTTGCAGTGATGCAGGAATCAGTGAAAGGCATTCTGAAATCCTGCTGCCATCTTCCCCTGCCATCCCTGCCAGCAGATGTATACATTGCTATTAAATTACAGAGGAAGCACAAATTGCATGTTTGTGTAATCATTGCAAAATATTTTGCTGACTAAATACATTTTCCAGGCTGTAATTCAAGACTTGCTTAATTTCTACCATTGATAACTGCCTGAAAAACAAATCTTGTCATTAAATCTGAAACAATTTTTCAGCAAATTTCAAACACCCTAGTGTTGTGTTTTTTGTTTTTGAGAAAAGCTTTCCACTTCTTTCTTACTAACACAATAAAATATTTCACCTGTAGGAGAAGAAAAGGATGAGTTTGAGAAGAGGAAAGG
This sequence comes from Heteronetta atricapilla, assembly GCA_011075105.1. NCBI lineage: Eukaryota > Metazoa > Chordata > Aves > Anseriformes > Anatidae > Heteronetta > Heteronetta atricapilla. The sequence goes on from CM021736.1 coordinate 1,841,692, forward strand.
TTCAGACGACTCTGTTCTTGAGAACATCCACGAGTAATGTCAAAGCCCGAAAGGACAGGTTCAAACTGCAGTTCTGCCCAGATGCTTACAATTTTTCGTTTTCTGAAGACTGATGAAATTGATGGGTGAGTACAAATGCCTCTAGTATATAAGAGATTCACTTCTCAGGTTTCCTGAAATAGGTTCCTGACCTTTTTCAATAGACATCTGCTGACTCTGCTGGCAAGTTGGCGTTACGAGCTTTCAACGTCCAGGACTTGGGTCTTTGATCCAGTGAGGTTGGTTCTATTTTCCTTCGTGCTGAAGGACTCGCTGCTTCTGTGCACGTCTGTGTTCATTCAGTTTTAATTGCCTGACCTAGGCACTGCTGAGGTATGGCCTGCTGAAGACTGGTAGTATTTTTCCCAACTTTGCTTTACTGAACACAGCCAACTGCAGACAGTGGTAGCCACAGGCAGGAATAAGGTGCAACCAGGTTTGGGGATGGGAAGCAGGTACCCGAGCAGAGGCAGCAGCAACAGGGATAACCTCAAGGGCACACCAAACTGAGGTGGAGCAGAACTCACCTTAAAATTCAGAGAATGAAAAATTCTTTGCTGTAAGGTCAATGTTTCCAACAAGGAGCCATGTGGGCAGATCAGGAAACCAAGAGCAGGAACCTGGACTGGGCAAGTAGGTGCAAGCGGAGGACCAAGAGAGCAGGAGACAGGCGCAGGAGCCGAGGGCTAGAACACAGGATCCCTGAGCACCGCGGCGCTAACAGCCTGAGAAAAGGGACCCGGCACAGGGTAGAAAAAGCTGACAAAGCGGCACAGCGGCCAAGTTGTCTCTTTCCCAGTTCTGTTGGGCTTCCTGGTCCCTGGTTCCCTAGGAGGATGTCCACAGCAGGACTGCAACCCTAGAGCTCATAGGCCAGGCAAGGCTGTCTCACAGCGAGGTGTTCAGAGATGGCAAGGTGATGATTTCCACTCCACCTTCTGGTCGGTGTGGCGCACTTTATCCCTTCCCTCCTGATGCTGCTGCGAGGCACCTGGCTGAGCTGTGCCAGACTCCATTGCTATGTAACAGAACACAAATCCGTATCACCTACCATACTGCAAAGCGAGGGAAACACTGCTCACCCCCAGTGTGGGTTGGTTTCCAGTTTGGGGTGATGCTGAACATCTGCCTACCTGCTACCGGTACCTGGTCAGGGTTTCTGATTTGGGCTTGGTGTTCACTTTAGTGGGGTTTATTTGCCTGCTAGGACTAGGGTGAGAGGCCGAACAAGAAGGTGAAGGTCTGTGCCTAAGGTTTCTAGTTAGTAGGGAATGTATGATGGGCTGAGTCTTAGCTAGGGCTTGGATTAGCTGAAGAGATCAGTGCTAAGCTTTGGGCTAGTGTTTCAAGCCTAGGGATCAGGGCTTGTACTTAGGTTAAGGCTGGGTTCATCTGTGAAGGTGTGACATTTAGAAATCAGAGCAAGTGACTGGCATAAGGGAGAGAGGTACGATTCAAGCTAAGGGCTGGGGCTTCCACCTGATGGTTACACGGCAGGTGAGGGCCTATCTGAAGGTCCCACAAGCACCCTCCCAGCAACATCACCTCCACCTGGGCCCCTCTGACCTCCTCCAAAGCTCCCGGCCCCAGCTGCCCTTCACACCCTCACCTGCTGGAGGAGCTTGTGGGACAGGAGAGCCTGCACAACCTCCCTGCCACCCAGCCCACCGTGCCACCTTCACCTGCAGTTCTCCTCGCCTCTTCCCTTTCACTAAAATAAGTGACTCAGAAGCACTTTTAAAAGCTATCTTAAAAAATCAGCATGAAGAGCAGTGTTATCAAAACTAGCTAAGGAATGTGAATTCACATCTGCATGAGGTGAGAATCCTAAACCTCTCAGACAGCTTTGAAAATTACCACCTTTAAGTAGGAAAACGTTGCCTACATTGCCCCTTACAATACCTATGTTTTCACACGTAACATCTAAGCAACCTCCATCTCCACACTTCTTTCAACATCCAATATTGAATTTCTGTGCAGCTAGGATATATTCAGTATGTCAAAAAACTGAGGAATATTTAACGTGTCTTTAAGTACTCACAAAATCTGCTTTCTCCAGAGGCTAACCACTTTTTTTCCCCTGCTCACAAGGAAAATCCAAGAACCAATATCACTAAGTAGCTTTGGGGTGCAGGGAGCTGATTTGTTTTGCAAATATTTTTCTCCTCTCCTGTAGAAAAAAAAATGCTTGATTCTGCCTACAGAATATGCGTAAATGGAAGTTTGTTATCAAGAAAAATACTAATAAAGCAATATTCTTTACAACAACTAAAACTTATCTATTTTATTTGTAAGTCGATATCCTCACCTGTTAGTAAAAAAACACTTACAGGTGCTGTTCCTCAAAACTCTTAGAAAACCACCATCATCTAAAAGTCTCTATCATCTATTAGTAATATGCAATGAATATTGCTCTGGCATTTTTATTATAACTTTGTTAAGTTTGAGGAATGAAAACTTGATTTACTGCAATCCTTTTCTGGAAAATCAGATGAGTTGTGTTTCTTTTGGCATTGGAAAGTAAACTTGAGTCAACGTAAGTGATTTGTTTTACCATTACTTCTTGCTTCCTATCTAAAATTTCATATATATTTATGTCAGCCTCTATAATGTATGTAAATGTTGGTTTCACGTAGCTGGTGAAACCTGGTTGACTGAACACAGGAGCAGCAATAAAATTCCAAAACTATAATCCCAGTTTTATTTTTTTTTCAGTTCCCTGTACTCTGTGCAACACCAGCTCAATATATAACTCACCTGCATCTGAAGTACATGTGGATAATATATTATTTATAAACACCCCCCTCCCAGTAATTTTTAAAAAGCCTGATTTTTTTTTTCTTCCTAAAGTCAGATAACTCAAAATTTCAGTGCCTTGGAAAAGGTTTGCTTTTGGGGAGGATTTAATTTTTCTGCAAGGGATTGCATGTTTATTGCCTCTATAGCAGAAATCAATAAAACAGCTCTGTGTTGGCTCTGTATCCCTCATAAGCCACTGTAGCATTTTACACCGTCTCACACCTCATCTCTTCAGGCACTGCTTTCTTTGACCAGATGTCTCATTGTAGAGTACAGTGCCCTTTACAAAGTCACATAAATAATCCCAACAATCAGCAGCCACGTTCCATCATACCCACAGCTTGCCGCAGAAATCGTTAGGCGTAGCACTGCAAGGAACACCAGATGAGAAGACATACCTAGCAATAGCTCCAGGTAGGTACAACAGAAGCTGAAGAGAGCAAGAAGCAGGATTTTGAAAATTGGAGGAGGAGACCTCAGCTCTGCAAAAGCCTTGCTCTTCCACAACGTCTATGAGGAGGTGTTTGGGAAATGGGATTGTCCCCAGCCACAGCCTGAGCAGACTTTCCACGTTCCTGGACCGACATCTGCTAGTACCACGTTCAATATATATATATATGTATGTATTATTTTATTTAAGAAATACTTCAGTAAGTCAGCTCTTCCTACAGAAACATTCTCCAAACACAGTGAACAGCTGCAAGTTTTAAGAAGCTGTCAGACAGCTCCCCTTTCCCTACAACTCCCCCCCCTTCAGAAAGGCAAGTCCCCTCCTGACAGACCTTCCTAAAACCAGGCAGAAAGCTGGCCCCGGGACAAGCTAATCGCTGTGACTCCTCTGAGGCCAGTGTCCCTCTACTATATCAGACGCTTACGGAAAAAGCAGCAAAAAACAGACATCAAACTTGACAGATGTTTTGAAACTCAAAGTGGGGTTCATAATCCAAGCTGCAGGTTACACTGATTCACCACGGCAATCTGTAGTCTGTGAAAGCCCTGCTGTGGGGTGATTTGATCGGTTTAGAAATACTACAAAAGAGAAGCAATAAAACATTCTCAGGAGACATAGGAAAAAGTGGGCAGAATTTCATGACGTTCAGAATGCTGCTCAGAAATGTAAAGGACAAGCAATTAAAATACATGTATGTGCACATGCCATCTACCAATAGTGCCTCTCCCCTTTCGTTTCTCTCAGCTTGTCATCTCTCATTCTTGCAGAAGGATCTGCCGCTCTCCTGGGTTCTCCTGTTCTGCTCATAGGACCTTTCTCTGACTGACACTTTCTGTTCTTTACTACCCCTACTACTCTCATGCTTTTTTAAAGAATACAATAATAATAATAACCTTCACTTTCAGCAGCCAAGGTCTGGAGTACGGATTCCTCATATGCCCCGGGATGAATCCATCCCCAAGTGACAGAGGGGAATTCCTCTCCTCTGCTCTCTGCCCACACCGTACCAGGATTCAGCCAAAAAGCATCGTGCACTCACCCAGCAGCCCACATCCTTCCTCGTGGTGCAATACACCCGCAGCATGCTGTTGAAGAAATCGGCTGTAACCTTGCTGGGAGAACAGCACCAAGTGCCACTGCAGACCAGCAGCAGGGAAGTACCAATACCCCTCTATCTTTTGCCCCCGTTTCCCCCATAAGGGAAGCTGTGTGCATTCAGCGTATGTTCTTTGGTGAGCATTACAGGAGATGGCATTTAGCTAACACAACACAGAACGCTGCCTTCCTCCGTCAGCGCCATCAGGGCCCAGAAAACCCTTGCTCCATTCAGAGGATGTCTTACTGCACAGAACAGATGGATCCTTCAAAACGCAGGACGGCCCCAATGCTTTGACATAAGGAGAAATGCAGGCAATATCTTTTACTATTCTTTTGCTTACTCGAGCTGGAAAGGCTTTGGCTCAATTTCTACTGACTCCTTTATAAAAGCACAAAATCCGGTGCCAGCCCCTTCCAACAAAATGCTCTGAATTCATGGGGAGAGCAGTTGGAGAGAAACCCAGGGAGAGGATGAGACCGCAGACCCATCTGCGCCCAGCTCCGGCAGCGAGGAGCTGCCCGTGCCCACGTCTCCCCGCCGCGGTCCTGCCGGGCGCAGGGCCACCAGCGTGCTCTGCCATCTGCTTCCACCACAGGGAAACACATTTAACCATGGGTTGGGATCACTGGGCAAAAGAGAGGTTTCGTGGGCTCTGGTGATCAACTCCGTTGTGAGCTTTGCAGCAGTGATCAAAAGCAGGGTGATGTCCTCGGCAAACACCAAGGAGAAACTAGGTAACAGCCTTTCTGCTACTACAGACGGGGTCCCCTCCTTAGCTGCCTTTAAAAATTCTAGTCCAAAAGATTAGGCCAAAATCAGATGTGACCCCAAGTCTGACAAAGTTCAAAAACATGCTGCTGCCGGCCCTGCAGTCTTACATTTTGATAGCATATATTTTGTATGTTCCCTACGTAATGCTAACCGGTGAGTGAGTACCTGGGGCATCTCCACAATTTGTAAACCATCCCATCCAACTAATCATTTCTTCAAGCACACAAAATGTTTCTTGCATTGCCTGACACTCCTGAAAACTAGAACAGAATCCCGGCTCTAGCAGTAAGACATCATGGCCAAATTAAAGCTGAGCAATGCATGGGCTGTTGATTTGTATTGAAATACGACAAACGAACGTCAAAAGCAGAGGAGGTCTCCAGATGACAGTAAGTTTTACTTCTTAGATTTTCTCCGTGAAGACTACAGGACCGGACGGTCAAGGGCTTTGCTTGACTCAGTTAAGAATATCTGGCTATAAATTTGTGTTTCTCGTCAAAGGAATTTCAGAATTGAGAAGTCACAAGGAATGTTCTTCTTGTCCCATTTCTGGGATTAACTCACGTAAATATTAATTTACAGTCAAACTAATTTTTTAAAATGGTTTACATAAGCAGCTTTTCAGTCAATAAATTAACGCTGTCGTTTTAAAACATTTACATGCCTTGTTTATGTTACTTTGTTAATTTTATTGTAATTTAGTAATGATTAATAGCTCCATGGCTATGAAGTGTTTAAACAGTTATAACTCTTAATTATGCCATAGCTTTGCTTAATAAAACAATACACTATTGGGACTAAATCACATTAATTAAATTAATCTGTTACCCTCTTTTATGGGTACTTCAGTCCACAGATAAAAGCGGTCATGGAGTTGTTTGCATGGCAGGTAGCCTAAAAAGAACCTGCATACACTGGGGCTGGGAGCCCAAACCCACCCAGCATCTCCTCACCCGTGGCCACCCTACAAAGGCGCCCTTCTTCAGCCCTATTAGCTATGCAGAGCCACTTTATGTTTGGCATTGCTTAGTGCTTGTCACGACTAAATTAGGGTTTAATTATTTTGTGTCATTTCTTCATGTGCCACCATCGTTTAATATCATAACCCTGCCCCCGCCGAGATGCTTCCAAACCTTTCTGAAGCTGGTCCTGTCCACACCTTTGCAGCTCTAGTTGGTATTACGCCACACAAGTCAACGAAGAAAAAGAATTAAACTTGACAGCCTCACACTTAAGACTTGTCACAAGCCCATGGCAAACTTGCAAACAGTCCTGGGTGACAGCACACACGTAAGGCACCGGGTCTGCATCCAGCCGTGACCACGCTGGGGGCTCCTCCCCTACCTCAGATCTCCCACGTTTGCTTCTGAGAATAGCAGACAGAGAACTTCTAAAAGAAAATATACATATATATATATTATATATATATATATAGTAATTTTACTACTAAATATATATCAGCTGTGTGCTTCAAAGCTAGGCGTTTAAAACAGATGCCAAGGGTCCTTTGTCAGACTTCTGCCACCTCTCCATCCCTAGTATGGGTCCTGGTCCTGCAGATGCTTTAGGGGTAATTTCATTAGTCTGGTGCCTTGAATACGAATCATTGCTCATTATTTTAGCTTTATCTATTCCTCCCTGCACCCTTGAATTATCCTCCTTAAAGTAGTGGAAAAACTCTGATTATATTTCCACTGCTTCTCTTCATGAGAAAAAGCATTTAATTAAACGTTTGTATAATGTTATTCAACACCTCATTTTTTTTCCAAAATGAGTACAATGCATTTTACACCTACCTAGGAACTAAACTCAATTTAAAAATACCTTAAGACAGATATTTTACCCCACAGAGTGTCAAAACATTCACCCCCGAAACCCCAAAGGCTGGCTCGTCTCTTCTGCCTCCGCTCCTTCTACGTTAGGAGGGGTGTCGTGGTGCATCACGGCCCTCTGACAGCCCCAAACATGAAACACGTTTGGGGCTGGCATTTCCTGGAGGTCTCAAATGTTGTGCAACTTCTTCACCTCAGCCATTACAGCATGTTTTATACCTGAGATGTTCCTGAACAAACTGTTTTCTTAGGAATCTTCCTCCACCTAAACTTATTTGGGCTATTTATTTCTGTCTGTTTGCTTGCTTGTTTTCTGCAGAATGAGGAATCAGTGAGGTTTTGTTTCTGTCTGTGCAATAAGCTGTCACGTAAGCAGCCGGGAAGGGTGGTGCTGAAGACGACCAATTGATACGATCGTAAAAAAACCTGCACCGCTTCTCCTGGGAGTTCTGTGTCCACGTGTTTCACATCCATCCTCTGTAACCTGGGAGGAGATCTGTGCTGAGTGCCAGGGAGCTGCCCGCTCCACCCTGAGCCTCGCTGCCACTCAGTTCAGGTTGAGTTTCGTCCCAGCTCCTCCAGCCCTGCCCGCAGGACCCCCCAAAAGGTACCTGCCAGCCCTTTTTGGTGGTGAGCATGCCCCAGCCACCTCCCCGCCTCCCACATCGCAGAGAGAAATTAGGAATCGACGCCTCCTGGAGAACGGTGTGGATGTGATTAGCAGGCCTTGTGATCGCTAATTAAGAGGGAGGAACGCAGCTGGGATCTGGGCTGGTTCACCCTACATTTGAAGCACAAGTGGAGGAGTGCCTAATGCTGCGGAAAAGCAAAGAGAGCAGACTTGAGCCTGAGAGGGGACCTCCCTGGCGACTCTCAGCAGTGCAGAAAGAAGCTCCCTAAATGACTCTGGCAAACGCTTGAGAAAAATGAGCTCTCCAAACAGAAGTGCTGCCTGGTGCCTGCAGGGGCAGCTCAGAGAAGCCGTGCAGCCACTTGTGCAGCTCAGCTGCAAGCTGGCACCTTGCTCCAGGCCACCTAACAGGGCTGTAAGCACAGACCTTGCTGTTACACACCCCTAGGACCGAAGCAAACAGCTAATTACTGATTTAAGAAAGTCACTGCCCACAAATGAATGTGCTGTTGTGACATTTTAATTTACTGACTAAATACCAAGACTGTTATAAGCACTTCATCAAAAAATCTTTTCTCTCCTTGGGAACTTTCTTGCTACAGGGATTTCTCATTTAGTAGGCAATGCTAGCCCGAGACAGCAGTGGGATCTTCTAGTCCGTATGTGCCATGCAGCCCCGTTTGATCCTTGTCCTCAGCAGGCATCATGCATTGCAGTCCCTTCGTGATGGGCATGCATCAGCTACAGGTTCAAGAGAGAACAGCTGGGGCACAAAGAGATTCTCTTAATGTTACTCTATCCTTAACTATTTTTCCTTTATATCCAGCAGTAAGAAATGCTTTATATATCACAGAGGAACACAGCCTGCTGCATTCAGTGGTACGTGCAGATACTGGATGCCTGCTGTCCAAGCCCTCCTGGTATGGCAGCGGTGCCACTTTCAGTGTGTGCACGGAGCTGGGCTGAAACTGCTCCCCTGCCCCCTGCTCCTGCCCTGCCAGGTCCGCTCTGCACCCTTCTCAGCACAGGTTTAAAGGCAGGTGAGTCCCAGGACCAGAAGACTATGAGGAGACAGCACGGCTCTGTCTGCAACAAGGTGTAGAGAGAGAAAGGTGACAAAAGGAACCGAAGGAGAGTAAGGAGAAAAGAGAAAAAAAAAAAAAAATGAAGAGTGCACCACAAAGCATGCGGTTTGTAAAGATCAGCCTGACATCACGCTCAGATAGCACCAGCCATTAATCGTTTATCTCTATCATCGTAATTATTCAAAATCATTTCAGAGCTTGCCATCACCACAAGCAACTATTCAAATCTGGGTAGTGTGCAAGGTGTTGTACCCACCTTGTCCTGTATTTAGTACAAAAGTAGTCATTTTTCCTCTGAAAATTTCTACGTAAAAGCAAATCTTAAATAGTAGCCTGAAAGTGTTTGAAGCTTCAGGGCACTGTTTTGGTAGCAGCCCAATGACGGTCCTGCCATTACGCTGGCTGCCAGGAGGTGACCTCATGCAGCTGAAAAGCAAGCGAGAAACAGAAGGAAGAAAAAAAAAGAAAAAAGAAAGAAAAAATAAAGCAGAGTTCTTCAGTGCTCGCTTTCTACAACTGTGTTGTTATGCTAAAGCATTTAGACCTACCAAAGAAACACAAGCACCCACGCATACTCCAGCGCTCACCGTTTACCACACCGCTGCCCAGTGACACCTAAATGCGGTCTGCCAGGACAAAGATCTCCCTCACTCCTTCCTTTCAAGGATATCTTCCAGAACACCACTTCCAGGCAGCTTACACCAAAAAAGAGGCCCCGAGAGTTTGTGAAACACTCCCCAGACACGTTCAGGTACAACACCTCACAGCGTGTCCATCTGGGGACAAGATGAGCTTTGTCCAGCTGCACACGGAGACGATGGCTTCCTCTGTTAGCCCCCAAAGAGCTTTTTCTTTATCTGTTTTGTTTTAAACATGGCTAATAAAGAAGGCGACATCTCAGAGAGCCCCACACAGGACAGAATCACTGACAGCATCAGAAGAGAGCCAACATCCACCAGGCAGTGTTTAGAAAAAGAGTGAATTGATCTTGTTATATCAACTTTGAAACTGCTTTCTGTAGCACCCAGAGAGAGCTTGCCCTTCAGGCAGGTTTTTACGGGCTCTCACAGCTTTACTTTGATTGCTGTTGTAGCCGAAATATATAGCTTTAGTACGAGGGGATTATCTGTTATCCTACCCTTCGGGAGAACCTCATACTGTGACAAAGACTTTTCTCTGCTGCATCTCTTAAGTTTCAAAAAACTAACAAAAGTGTAGCACTTCTTGCTTTTTTTTTTTTCTTTCCCCTTTTCTGATGTCCCTTCAGCCCCTAGAGGGCCAGGCAATCACTGAATGGTATTTAAAATCACCGTATCTGAATCTTAATTTACTGATAAACTGGAATACGATGACATTTTGGGGTTTGTCTAGTGTCACACTGCTTGATATGGCCTTTATACTGTACCTTAGGGGAAAGAGCAGAGCCAGAAAGAACTAGCTCATGGCCCTGGAAATAAACGGCATTCTGCACTTCAGGTTCAATTGATTTCTGTATCCTCTCTCAAGCCTTACCCACAAGCATCATCCCTTGGTATCAACAAACCCATTTAATCCCTTGCTGTGGTTTTGTGTATTCTCTCCTGCCTCCAGACAAAATCTTCACCACCAGGAACTTCTCCCTGGGAGATGTAGCATCCTGCTAGTGGCACCACAGAGGCGGTCTGAACACAGCTCGCACAAATCAGGGCTCATTACAGAGGAGAAGCAGCAGGCAAACCCCGAGGGTTTGCCCCAGGTTACCAACGCCTCCAAAGGCACAAACGAGCAATCAGGACATTTCTACTCTGAGCCCAGTTCGGATAAGCTGGGCGGCATCTCAGGAACACTTGACGTTGCTCAGAGTTCAGCTGGCAAATGTGGGTCCCTCATCTTGATGGAGGAGAGCAAGAGCAGTGCAAGCAGCGAGCACGGGTCCCAGACCCTCCAGGGGGCTGTAGGTTTGTGGGACTTGTTTCTGCAGCTTAGAACAGCATTCATAAAGGACAACTGAAGATCTCAAGGTCATACTAGTGCACAATTACCTAGGGCTATATTAAATAAATATCTAATACTAAAAGCAACCGGAACTTTTCTCATCCCACCTCAATTCACTGGCTCTTGGACTCAGATCTGACACAGATCCAGGAGGCAGTATGCCGTTCATGCAGCCTGACTGCAGGAATACACTGCGATGCATGGGAGTTTGAGCAGCCTCCACCACTTCTCCCCTTCTACCAGCAGCCTCCAGGGGCAAAAGGCACGTATTCATCCATGGAAGGTGACTTCTGTCTACAAGTGCAAAGCTGATGAGGGGACAGAAAAATCCACTGGAATGTTACAGTAGGGAGGTAGAGAGAAAGAGACAAAACAGAAGTACGTAATGCAGTACCTGTATTGCAGTACCTATTACAAACAGGTTTACTGGGTCACATATCTATTTGGTGGTTTTTTTACCCACTGACTTCACAAGACAAGGAGCCTTTCTAAGATATGTGCTATGTTTCTTCTGCCTGTTTTCTTGTATTCTACAGAGCCAGCTTTACAAAAGAAGTGCTTTTGTTTCAAGGCATTTTTGTATTTTTAATTAATTTCCTGTATTTCAATGCCATGCAGAGAAGCAATATAAACTGGAAGGCAAAAGAAGTCTGGCGGCTAATCGCCCCTACACCAGAGAAAAAGACAGATGCACCCAGCCAGATCATGGGTCTACTACGGCACTTCACCATAACTGAAGCTTGAGGATTCAGAGTACCCGCATGAATGTTATGGACGATACATTTTTAAAAACAGATCATTTCTTCCCATTGTTACAGTTTTGGTGGGATGTCATCCGAGTGTTTCATTCTCTCATCTTCCTTTTCAACAGGATGCTAAAAGGTAAGATTTTTGCACTTCTACTAAATAATCAGAAGGAGAAAAACACTTTTCCATCGATTGTGGTGGGTATCCTATTAATGTTTCTGAATGCCCAGTGTTGACCTTCATTCTCATACTAACATCATCTTCAGCATACGAATGCATGTGTAGGTGTCAGTCTTGCAAGTCATCCATAAGAGAAACCTGCCCTGATGTATGGCAAGTAACAAGAGAAGCACAGAAGAAAAGCATTCGACACATTGCCTGTTGTTTCTTTTTTACCATTCACTACAGAATCTCGCTCAGAAAAAGTAGCTCCATTCATTGCTAATACGCCTGCAACGGCAGCTCCTGGAGGATAAAAAGATGAACCAGAGGAATTTTATTGAGAAAACCATATGCTTTTGTTATTATTATTTTTTAATCAGAATGAATATAAATTTGAAGCCTAATAAAAACCAAATGCTTGTTTAAGAAGGAAAAACAATCAAAGAAAGCAATCACGTAGAAAACAATCCTTTCCAGTGGTAATTATGCCACTGTTTGAAACAGGTAGGCAAGAGATGGAACATTGTGCAAGCCAGATTTTTGTCTTAACCTTTATCACTTGCTCTCATCCAGAAATAAAACCCCTGCTCCAATCAAACCATAAAAATGCTCATGCATCTGTCTTGGAAATGCAGTTGTACCTGCAGATCGGAGTTATTTCTAGAAAAGGATACTGGGGAAAGTATGAACGTGTGTGAAAAACCCAAGGGTTGGTGGAGGGAATGAGTATGGAGGTTGCAGCTTTCCCCTTCCTAATATATATGCCTGCATCTGGATTCAGAACATGTTCAAAAGGAATACTCTGGCTTTGTTTCTTCTTTTTTTTTTCTCCTTTTCTATGTAGCAATTGGATATTCAGTAAAGCACGTTTTGACACTAATCCCCTTCCTTTCAGGCGTCCTCTTTTAATTGATCTCATTTGTGTGCAGTGCAACTTGTTTACTATCTATGAGAAATATCATTTCTTCTCATGCCACACTGGGGGAACTGCTTTATGACCCAACTGTGCTAACTTACCCTCTCACAATGAATTCTTTCTTGTTAGCAAACATGATGCTCATGGTACTTTACAGTTAAGTAACATCTAGTTTAAGTAGAATATTTTGCCATATTTACCCTTGAAAAGCTTCTCTGATACCACCCCTATCTCAATTAAAGAAGTGAATACTATAACTCTTTTGTAGAAATTTCACTGAGCAAAATTAATAATGAAATTAAATGCAGAGAAAAATATTTCATTAGCTGAATCAGAGATTATTTCTAGGAAAAAAACGCTCAATGCTGGCAATACAAATGCTAAGTTTCCCTTTGTTAAATTACTCATTAAGCCTGTTTCAGAACTCATTTCCCCTCGGAGGAGGAGAAGCGGCAGCAGTAACACAGTCGAAGCCCACACCTCTCGCCAGCTGCACGTGGGTGCAGAGGTGCCTGCTTTCGGCACAGGCAAGGAATGAAGAAAGCCATAAAACCCAAACCTTCGAGCACAGCTACACGTGACATTGCCAAGAATGTCCTCCTCAGAGCAACCAGTGCTTAAATGCCTCTATACGCGTGGTTCTTCTTAGCACAGCACCAACAATGGACTACCCCAACAGCTGTCCTGAGGGCTGAGAGGCAGCGGTTTACGGACACTGACCGCAGCATAGACAATGACCCAGCAAGAAAGACAATTTTCAGTGAAGTTTCTTTGAATCACAGCCCAACTCTGTGCCTCTGGTGCTGGCAAGAAATAATTATTTTAAAGCTCCTGAGGTTTCTTGATGCCATTACTCTGCATGGACATCTGAGTGTCACTTTCAATTGCAGAAATCAAAAATAAAATTACTTAAAATTTATCCGGATTATTTTGGTGCTCTCATTCCAGTCACCACTTGTTCACGCCAGTCACTTTTCTCCATCCACCTGGTGTCTGTGATGGCCTGCGAGGATTTTTAGCTCCTGGCCCTGCAACCATCCTGCCCCATTGGTGCACCCCAGCCTCTGCCGTCCCACCCGCCGCCCCCAAAGCTCCCCCCTGCCCCAGCACCAGCAGTCTGATGGATTTCTTCCCTCGTTAGTTAACGAGGAAATCACCACGGATTGAAACTGGAAACAAAGCACACGCTGGGGGGACCTCAGGGATTTCCACCCTGCCTGTTTGGGTTGTAACTAATGAATGTGTTACAGACCTGAAGTAATGCAGGCTGCTTCCCCTTGCTAATTCTGAGAGAAAAATGCTCATTATATTTTTCCGTGGCATGGAAAACCCATCACCCACAGAGCATGCAGAAGTGATTTTAGGAAATGCCCAGAACTGGCGTTAGAGAGCGACATGTACTGGCTTCCCGGCATTCTCAGCAGACAGTGATTTGAACTGACAATTTAAAGTCACGTTAATTAATAGTTTTAATTAAACCATGAAAAATACAACCACATTAATGTGCTTGATAAACCAAGCTGCAAAGAGAGATGGGCTCATACATAAAATGCTGCAAGGTATGATTGCATACTATGATTATTAGAACTTACAAATCAGTTCCAACTATAAAGCCATCGCTGAGAATAATTGCAAGCCCAAAACAAACAAGTCATTTCAGTCTCATATCACAAAAGCTGTTATATTCTTTTTTTTTTTTTAATTAAGAAGTTACCTTAGAGGCCAAACTAGGAAAATCCCACCCCAAAAACCTAGCTATACAGTTGTTTTAACACAAACCTAAAAAGACTATTAAAATTATGCCTATGTCTTGTCTTTTCCCCATAACCAGTAATGTTATGTAGAAAACACGCAATTGTGAAAAGCCTTCAGAACCATAAAAAGTAAGAAAAATGCCACACAACTGAAAATACCTCTGAGATCACAAGGCTGGGGAACAAATCCAAACCGTCCACAGGAAATAGTGCAAAGATCACCAAGGGAAAACCAGTAGCCCCTGACACTGCAGAATACATCTCTGCGCTTCTTTTACCATGGACACATGCAAGTACCAAACTCAAACAGGCTCACGTGGGTTTTCTCAGCAGACATTGGGTGTCACAAGCTCAAGTAGCCTTCATGGTGGGGATTCTATTTCCACCCCTTTGAAAGCTAATGAAAATAAACCAAATTCCTCCTTTCTGCTCTCACAACTCACCCTTACAAGCTTTCCGCAGCCCATAGACATGTCTTTCAGCTGACCACTCCAATGCAGGGCAGAGTAAAATGCCCGGCTTCTCAAGGGGAATGCCATTCTCTGCAGATTATTGTCCTAACAGTGGTATAGGAACATGCACGTACCAAATCACAGCTTGAAAGTACCCTCCTGCAGGAACAGCATCAGCCCTGGAATAGGAAAAATTACCATGCAAATTACAGCAGCTAGCAAGATGTGTTCTTTACAAAGGTGTAACACTGATACATAAATACTCTGACTTCTGGGAAAAGAAATAAATTCATTATTCTACAGCAGTGTGAGCCTAGCAATTTAAATTAGATTTCAGTCTTAAAACATTTGACATTGGTATAACAGAAACAATGGTGCTGCAAACATCCAGATGCAATTTCATACTCCTCTTCCTCTGCACGATCAGACAGCATCGGGTTTGATGCTGCTGACTTGAACCAACGCAGGGGCAGGTTACGTGCACCTTACTAACAAACTGGGGAAGCAGCACTCTGGGTGTGGACCTTCCAGCACCCCAAACCACTTCCCAATAAATGTAACATGGTTTGTGGGCGAACAAGTTTCACCTCTCCTCCAGGAATAACGCCGCAATGCTGGTAGCGTAAGCTATACTTAAATAATTCCTATATGAAGAAAAGGAGCATATTTATATCCCACAAATAATCATTTTCCAATCATTTACCTACAGCGGGCACATACATTATGGAAACCAGAAACTGTGAAATGCTTTTTTGCCATTGTGCTCCACAGCTAGAATGCTTTGCACCTCTTTTGTTAAATACATGAGAATGATACACCAAGAAAGGGCCTGCAAATAGTAAGAAGGATGTAAAAGAGGGCTTAAGTGCATGGATACAGCTTAGCACCAACATCGTGGTGTATTTTAGTGAATAATACTGGTGAAAGAGCTTTATGAGAGGTTACTATTTGGGTGAATGAGCCAATACCAGGATGAGCATGAACCAGCAGCTACTGTGACACGGAGTAAGGCAGACACAATCCTAGGGGACACCAGGATAAGACAGAGAGAGAGGTGCCACCAGGGTACAGGCCATGCAGAGTCAAAACACCACAATCATGTTGAAAGAGGCACGCGGGAGGCTACTAAGATGGGGAAAGCTCGCTGCGGTGCGTGCATTGCAGGCTGGGGACTGCTGCTGGTAGGAATGTTCCTGCCTTAAATACCATGGAAGAGGAGGTGCTGCTCAAGCTCACTTCTTCTGCTTGCTTCACACAACAGCAAATAGCTATAAAGCGGGAATGATTCCACTGAGGCTGGAAATGAGAAAGATAACCACTTAGGGCTTGATTTACAGCCGTCAGAGGGAAAGATTTCAGGAAAATGCCCCACTAGGAGCTAAAGGCGAAAACAAACTCGGAGATATACCACGAAAATGTTATGAATGACAGATCAAGCAGCCTCCTGCTGCCCCATCTGCACAGTTTGCAGGCATCCTTGGAAACTGCTTTCCTCACCCTCGGGTGCTGGAGCAGCTTTCGCTGCTGAACCTGCCAAGATAATGCTATCTGCTCTGCTGCTTGGAAATAGACCGAGGTCAGACACTAACTGTATATATTCTTAACACCAACAACATCAAATGCATCTTTGTGCCAAGGGCTGACCTCAATCTAATTCTCATCAAAAGCCTATGAGGGAAAATAAATAATATCTTCCCATACCTAGCCCCAGGTTCCCTGGAATTCCTTATTCACTTTTTCTACACTCAACTCGCCCTGTGTATGCAAGAGCCTTTACCAATCAGAACCAAAACAGTATATAAAAGCTGGGGTAAAGATAGGAAGAAGATAAAAGGTGAAGACACCAGGATCCAACATAAGTAAAGCAGCTACCTCTTAAGGCCTTAAAAGCCAGATAAATTTACAGACATTTGTTGTCTCCATTTCAATGGAGTCTCAGCTGCTTCAAAGCTGCGTACAGAAGAAACTTCAAAAGGTAAGGATACATCATCGTTCTGGAAATGAAGCTGCTATCCCAAGCCACATTAGAGCTGTTCATTCTCCGCCGAAATGAACCCCTAACTCACTCTCACTGGCTGACTCCTGCGGAGGAAACACTGTAAAATTTTCAATATCCCGCAGGGCAAATGTCTGCGTGGCAAGATGCTGGGGAGCCATGGGAGACGTGAACCTTCAGCAGCCTTCCCAGTGATGGTGTTTTATTACTGCCCTGCACCTGTGGCAGCCCAAAGCACAGGCGTGCACTTAGCGGCTGAACTTCAGGAGGACAGAGGTCAGCCAGGACCTTCGCAAAGATGTGAAGGGCATGCCTCCTTACACAGCCCATGCTTTAGAGCCTGGAAAAAAACATGAAATATATGCATTATAACTTAATAGCTATCACGCGATGGGATTCCAACCGGTTGATAGATTCAATCATTCCTTCTTTGACAATTCCAGGTTCGGACAGTTGCTATTACCCAGTGATATTTCAGGGAAGATGGATGCATATGCACAAAAATCTTAACGCTAAACCAGTATCTCACGGCTGACTCCAAAAACCGTGGAGCTGGCAGGTAATTACTTCCAGAAGATGATGCCTTAGATAATATTTTTGTTCATTCATTTTCAGCCCTATTGCTTTACAACAGTGCTCTAATTCATTCCAGTACAAGAGCTCTCAACCCAGGCCCAGGTGCCAGGAAGGATCTGAGGTGCTGACACCGGGCATCCTTCGCCCCTTGGGATGGGCAGGTGGCACAGATTTAAAAGGAGAAGAAAAAAAAACAACACTGGGTTTTCAAAGCCCTTGGGAACAGTGACTTAAATGACGGGGTTTCTTCAAATTTATCTTCACAACTCTTCTCCCACCATGGCCTGAAGTCTTCTGCTGTGACCTTGATCACACACAAAACCTTGCTTGTTCTGGCAACCAAAAGCCTCCCCACATTACCTGCAGGGAGATACTGCTGACTGCAGGATGCTATTATGATTTCTCTATTAAAGGACTCTGACAATAACTAGCAGTGAGCAGAAGGCAGGGTACCTGCCAGCTAATGCAGTGCTGTCAAACATTATATTTTTTTTTGGCCTGGCTGTAAGAAAGCCATTGGTACACAGCATTATGTCCTAAAGTGCTTCTTCTGCTATCTCTTTCACTGCAGCAGCACGTTGATTTACCTTATGATTGGAAGAGGGAGAGCAGAGCATTCATTCCTACCCTTGCTGTGGCATGAAATCATTTTCTGTGACCTCAGGAGAGGATTGAAGGAAGTTCTGAACCAAGGACCAATAAAGGTAAGTTATCTTTGTGTTCCTTCTCACTTTGTGACGATTAACCTGCATCTGAAGGTATGTGTGTGTGGTTTTTTTTCCCCTTTTGTTTTGAAGCTCCAGCAGACACAGAGCAAAGGGAACAGGTTGAAATTCCCACACCACCTCCACATGCACAGCCTTGGAAGAGGGACTGGGGCCACCGCTGCTTCTCTGCTGCAAGACAGAGCAATTCCTTTGGTGCCAGTGGTTCAGCAAGGCAGGCTTTTCACGAGAGAACAAAACGTACATCGTTACACCTTGCCAACACTGATGGCGCTCCCCCAGGGGAATGGAAGAATGATGGAGCCAGTTAACTTCAGCACGTGGTTCAAAAGCCAGCAGTAAATCGCTTCCACCTTTAAATTGACCTGGATTAGGGAAGCTTAGGGAAGCAAAGGAATTTGGCACTGTTTTTTCCCCAAAGTAGGATTTGCTAGTAATCTGCTATCTGCATCTAGAAAGAGCCTGAAATCTTTAACATGTCCTCTGGGAGAAAAAGAACCCCCTTCCCTGATTCCCCTTGCTCTCCAGCTCATTTTCCCTTCCGAAGCACAGTAAGCTCAGATCTCCACAGTAAGCCCACCTAGGCAGCAGGGGATTTCCGGGGGTAGCATCAGTATTGAACGTGGCTGACAAAGCCGCTGGTTTACTACGACTAATCAATCCATACCGCATCCCAAACCACGCTACTCCACCAGCTGACCCTAACCCATTTCAGCCCATTAAGTCCTGGGGATTTTTGTCCAGACACTGCAATCTGAATCATTCCCACCTTGTGTTACAGGCCCTAGGTCATTGCTAGGTGTGCTCAGGCAGCCCCAGCAGCGTAGTGCTTCCAGGAGGTCTGCGAGGGCAGCTCGCTGCCAGGTCCTTCGCTTGCTCTGCACGGTTACATGGCAGCCTAACGAGAATGAGCAATGAGATGTCAGCCAGGAGCCTCGGGGGTTTGTCTGCAAAGAGAGCAGATAGCTCATGAATTTTAGACTGCTCCTGAACAGGCTGGTAAGCAGACAATAGCCATCAAGCAGATGGGAAATTAGACAAATGTAATCTAGAAGAAATATTTGGAAATGAAGATGCTCTGCGTAAGTTTAAGAAATGTGGGTGTCTGGCCAGGTGATGAAGAACATTTGTATGTGTACAGTTACTTTCCAGGACTACTGTTCAGGAGAGGACAGGTGGAGGAGCTCTGGGCAGCAATGCAGATTTGCACCCAGACTGATCAACAGCTGGCCTTCAGTGCTCAGCGCAGCTCAGATGCAGGTGGAGAGGCATCACCCCAAGCCACTTCATGTATGTACTACACCACAGCAGCAAGCTATTAAAAAACGCAGCTTTAATAAGTGATTATATACTGACCTAGAACTGCACCTGTGGAAAATAACCAAATGAACAGTATTCTTGATAGATTTATTTCCTGCCTTTGGAACTGAACTCCCGTTCAACCTTCAGCATAGCAAGTATTGACAACACCAAGAGAAGCCAAATGAAGCATTCCAGGTGATCACTGCACATGCAATTGTTTGCACAGATAAGATTCAACCAGTAATAGTTTCTAAGTCTCTTTTAGTACAGAGGAATCATCACCCCCAAATAAATCAGTCCCTCCCCGCCGTTAATCCTGGTCCTATTTAACAGTATTAACATTGCACATTAAAACAACTGGCGAGGCCATCCTGAAAGAAATGGCAAATGCGCACTGATGTTGCCAGCTCACCTGCACTGTTCCGGGGTCACGGTTTTGATGTAATTCAACATGCATTAATGGCAAATGCCATTAACTTGCGGACGGCCTAGCCGCAGTGAACACAATTCAACAGCAACTTTTAACTCTTCACATTTAATTTTATGGAAAAATATACGGCATAGAACTACTGAATGCTTAATAACAGCGGTACAGTACTAAGTAAACGTAGGTATTCTAAAAAACTATATGATCCTTCTTTTCTACGGTCTGTGTAGGTGGACGTTGTTCGCCAGCTCTTCTTCTGAAGGGCCAGCTAGATAATCTCCTTTCCTGCCTGGCCCAGCACACCACCCACAGGACATGCTGCAGCAGAGAAACTCCAACCCATCTTGCTGAAGATCAGAGCCACTGAGCCTCCGAGTAAATGAGTTTGGATGAGACCTGGAGACCATCACCACCTCTTAGACAGCAGATCAACATCAGAAGACACTTTTGGCCCATCTGCTTTTGTTACCCATATGCATATGATACCTCTGCAAGAGCAGAAGTTAAAACCAGTGACCATACCTCTCATTTCTGCACACGTATCTATGTTCTAACAATGGAGCCTGTAAAGTGAGACAACGTCTTTTAAATGAACACTTCAGCAGGTGACAATCTTCCTTCTGAACGATCATAATTCACAGTGCCAAAGAGCTTTCTGAATTTGACTGTTTGGCTTTTGAATTCTGACATTTTCCACACATCCATTAGATTGCAACTACCCTGGCTGCTATATAATGTGCTTAAAATTATACTCCTCAGCAAAACTCATACCAAACTGTCTTATTATGTATCATTACTGTAGTTAGTGTGTCATTCCGAGCTATATAGATGTCCTCCGTGAGATAACATGTAAATTGGTCACGTTCCTCAGAAAAAATATTTCTGGATAGCTGGAATAAGAACCAAGAATCCGTATTTAACTTTTTGTAGTATACGCAAATCTACAACAAGCACAGACTGATCCTCTGCCATCTGCAGTCTCAATTTCACATTTCCTTCAGCAAGTACAGCGTTAAACATGGCCATTGTTTTGTTTTCATCAGCTCCTGTCTTTCAGAAATATTACTTTTCTCACGGGCTAAGTCGGGGGGGGGCAAGGGCTCTTCCCTGCTTGCTCCCAGGTGTGCAGCCTGACTGTACTCTGGCTTCACAACTGGATTCAGTTCCCTTCCCAACCTAGTCCCCTTTAGAAAGAAAGCATGCAGGGAGCTACAGGATGCTCAAAGAGGCTCTCCAGGCTACACGATCAAGGGATCAGGAGCATGGGGCACACCATGAGGTTTAGGACAGCATGTCTTACCATAAACAAGCGCTCCATGTCTAAACAAAGTGTCACTAGTGGCTTACTCTTGCTCAGTATAAATTCACTTTTGAATTCGGTCCTTCTTGCCAGCCCCAACTGCCTTTCCAAAGAGAAAATATTCTCATCTACAGTCTTCTGGACACTTGTCTCTCCATGCATTTCTGGAGTGCTCTGCTGGTGAGATGTTTCCTGCACCGCTCGTCTTTCTGCAGCCAGGCAGAAACTGGTACACACGGTGGCACAAGGCCCTAAAGAAGGCAAAAACCAGTTCAAATAGTGCACAGTGACAGCTGGCATGTAATTTTGAGTGTGACTGTGTCTAACTGAGCTTCTGGACTCTCAAGCATAAGCATGCTACTTGCTATCTACATCATTAATCCTCCGAGCAGTAGAGATGAGAGTCAACCAAAAATTAAGAAGCTGATCATAAGTACTTCTGCAGATAAGTTATTTAAGGTTGGGAAAACCAAGGGAGAGCAAAAATATAAAATAAATGGCAACTGACGTCCTGGGCAGTTTTGGTCACTGCATCCCTAACTGAGCACACGCCATCAGGGACGTGCTGTATGGGGACACCTTTTGTTTCACCCAGGCTTTTCTAGCAAAAAATATCTGCCTCCCTCCCTAACACGTTTATCCAAAGGTCCCATGTGCTGATACTTATACCTGTAAACTTGAAGTGCTAACAAACACCATCACAATAAAAAAATGCCATGTTAAATTGCTGGACATCAACCCAATATTGCTATAGGCGAGATCCCCCTGATGTATACAAAGCATTCGTAATGCTCAAGTCCAGCCCTGCCTGTTGTTAGGACGTTAAGCGTAGCTGTTGCTCTCCTTCAGCCTTTGGCTACCTTTATATTTTCATTATTTTTCTCCCCACAGCACTGGAATGAGACTGAAGCGAAGCCTGCATGGGGACGCTGCGAGTCGGGGTTGCTCACTCTCTCAGCTGCACAGCAACATGGAAATAAAAAAGCACCTGGAATACTCAGCTAGCATTTATACAGATATATACAAACATGGTATTGCGTAAGTGAAAAAAGAGGGCGACGCTGGGAAACCAATCAGCAATGCAGGTTATGGCTGTAGTTTGTAGTTTCATAGAACTTTCAAACTAAGAATTATAACTGGAAGGAGAAAAATTGAGAGAACCTTCTTAAGAAACTGAAAACACAGGGGGGAAAAATTGCACAAATGACCAAAGGATTATTTGTCATTGGTTCAGCACTAGAGAAACCAAACCACATTATTTATATTTATAAACAAACGGTTTGGTAAGCAGAGCTGTATTTGATGCAGCAAATTATTATAGCCTCTCAAACTGTAATTTTAACTCCTGTTTCTGCATATACTGTAACAAGAAATAACTATGCTATGAGGATAATGCTCATGTAGCTTTTAAAATAAACACTGTAACAGCCCACAGAAAGACTTGGGGTTAATTGGTAAATTCAAAGTTAGTTGTTTCAACTTTTAACAAGACGTGCCGCCATCATCATGTCTTTTTGAATTAATGGCATGCAATAATCGAGTTCATGAGATTAAAAAAAAAAAAAAAAGAAGCACTGTCAATGACCATTTCAACAAGAGGACGGAAAAAATCTAAGCTAAAGTGGCAGAAACTATCAATAAACAAATTCAGCTGACAGTCATTTCAGCTTTATTACTTATTTAGAGAGTATTCATCTTCAGGAAGCCATACCAGACAGACACAATTTCCCATTCCACTCCAAACTAATTCTCACCTCTTATCTTCCCCTGGATGTACTGGGATAGAAAAATGTGACTGTAGAAGAGGCTGATTTATGAGCACCTACATCTACTAAGTTTAGTGCTTGCTGTTAGTTTCAGAAATTGCATCTCTGTAGAAAATACTAGCAACAGGAAAGATAAAACGTTTCTAGAAACTGTAGACCGCTACTAGTGCATCCACCTGAAGTTTGGGCTACTTCAGTTATGGTTTGTGCTTCTCCCCAATGCACTGGCAGGCTGTAGCGTTCTTGTTGCTTCTTGAGTTTGGGAAGACTGAGGAAGGTAAGAGGAGATTTATTTATTTAGTTATTTTGCAAAACCAGATTTTAAAACCAAAGTGCAAGCATGCGAATGAGATTAATGCCGTCTGTAATAAAAAGAGCAAGAGTATTAGCACATGAAATCCAACTTAAATAGAAAGCCAACCTTCTCTGAAAGTGACTGTGTATGTGAAAAGTTAGTGGCCAGGCACTACATGCTTACTTTCTTGCTTCTGTGGATTTTGCTATTCAAATCTCGACTTCCTTGAAAATAATGTCGCCTTGCTGACTCAAAGCTGCTTACTGCAATCCCGCATTTCTTTTCATTCCAATTCCTCATTTCTAAAAAAAACCTAACTTTTTCTAACAATAACATATACTAACAAATAAAATAAACTGAATAAACTGGCAACATCTTTAATGCATGATGCAAGCACGAGATTCACTTTTTTTCTCCACTCACACAGCCACAAGAAATTTGACTTCTACATCTAAACCAAACAGAAAATCTATTATAAGGTTTCTGGTACAGAACCACGTTCAAGCTTTAAGCAGAATCAACGCCTCTTTTATATCTGCAGGTAAAATCAAGGCAGAAGGAGAGCCTGGGGTGACAGCATCCACATCTCACATCCCTTCCTTACTTGGGGCACTTCTGAAATCTCTCCTCTCTCCTTGGAGCTGCAGCTCATTACCAAGCTAATCCAAAAACATTTCTGAGGCCAGCTGTTGCTCCACACAGGATGAGCCCTTGGACCTCCCCATCTTTTCCCCCCTGCAGGGTGCCTGTGACCTCTCTCACGTGCAGACGGGGCGGTGGGCTGCTGCTGTCAGGCTGAGCGATGTGCTCCTGGCAGGACGTGGAGGCCTGCTGAGGACAGGTCAGAAGAGAAACGCAGCCTCACGCTTACCACCAGCTGCTGTCTGAGGGAAGGTCACAAGTATCTGCTGCCCTTGCAGCCCACAGGAACAGCAAATACATCTCAGCATCACGTTAGCCCAGGTAAGGAGGTAGCCTCTAATAGCACGCAGCTATTTGCTGAGGAACCACCTTGCAGCAGCAGCAGCCACCTGATGAGAACACCGCGAATTACACACGGTGCGTCTGGATTTACGAAGATTAACTCCAAAAATATCTATTTCCTCCAAAACAAAAAAATGGAAACTGTACTGGATCCAAGTGGTGTCCCACTTAGAGGGGGAAAAATAAATAAATAAATAAATAAAAAGCTTTGAAACAAACAGGATTGCACGGGTATGGGTTTCCAGAACCATCTGGCAGTCCCCTTGCCATCCGTCACAGTGGTAAAGGCAGCAGGGAGCAAATTAAGCGAAGGCTAGAACAGCACCCGCATGTAACTGAGGAAATACGGGCAGAAAGGACCTGGCACTGTGAGAACACTTACAAAAACAGCAACACGATTTAGTTTTATATAGCCTTTAAAACTAACGATACAGCTATTTTGTAACTCCAATCCATGTTTCAGAACTGATACAGATATGTGCAGAAAAGACAGATCCCTATGCCTGAATGCACTCAGAAGAAATTAAAGCTCGGAGCCCACCTAAACTGCACTACGTGGCTGCTCCGGGAGCCAGGAGCCAGGGTCAGCAGGCCCGTGTGCCCTCCCTTAGTCTCTGTAGCTGCTGTCATGTTACACCACAGTGAACAGGAAAATCACATCACAAGCGGAGTGTGGGATGGGACAAACAGATACCCGAGTCTTTGCAGCAGGAGATGCTTTGGGCACTGTGTGCTCCCAAAAACATGCACAGTCTGCAGGTCCATGGCTTGGTCAGCTTGCCACGTTCTGCGTATAGGCTGGAGGACAAGTGAATACGACCTGGCACATGCAATTAGGAAGGAAGACAGAAGGAAAAAAGCTTTATATTCCTGAAACCGACAATCCTATTTGGTAGAAAATGACTGAAGATTTGCAATATTCTTTCCCTTTACACACAAGCTAGGAATTCCTGAAAGGACCTCACTGGAGGCAATGAAGCCAGCGCTGAGGAAATCACTATCCTGCTGAACACGTTACAAACTGTCCTTAACGTGAGACATCATAAAGCACTAAGAGTTACAGCATTCTATTAAAAAAGTGAGAGGAAAAGTAGTGGCAAAGTTTGAAGAAGGAAGCTTTTTTTTTTTTTCCTGGAACAAGTCACTTTTCAATTTCTCCTTGGAAGGTACTTTGTGTCACTGTCAGTATAAAACACTAATTGCACGTGGGTAAACATCCACAGAGACTGATGCTCTCCTTCCCAGGCACTGTGCTAGCCGAGAGCTGTGTCTGTCTTAGGCACAGCTGCACAAAATCATCACACGTGCTCCTACAGCAAGACGAGTATTGGACAAGGTGCCAAGTATTATTATTTTTTCCAAGCCACATTTGTACATTCTGGATTCCCGAAGCAGCCAGGTTATCCTCAGGATGAAACAAGGCTGCTAAAGATCCAGCAACCTCCTCATTCCCATTGTAAGAAATTGCGTGACATGCATACATAGTACCCCATAAACACATGGAAAATATTTAAATAGCTGGATCCCTTCTGTGTAGCAAACATTTTTTTTTTGTTTATAATAAAAATTAAAAAATGTATTTACTTGTCACACCAGGTTATTCTTAGCAATAACAAAGTAGCATATGGCATTGTTATCAGCATTGCACTACCAGTTCATTCTTATATGTGAAAGAAGGCGAGATGAAAACCATGGAAAAATAAACAACCTAAAAGCAATCCGAGTGAGACTCAGTCATAGGGGACTCAATCATAGGGTGCTAAATATGGGTGCTCCGTTCCACCAGCTAAGGAAAACAGATGGAATCAAGAGCTGTCACTTACAGCCTTAAAATACCGACACCAGAATGCACCAGCAAATTCTTCAAGTGGTATTTCAGATCCATTATTTTTATGCAGCCTTTTCAAAGCTTCGTTATACATTTCTTCTTAAACACAAAAATATGTTAGCTACAGGATAAAATCTACCGCACGAGGAATTTCTGCTATAAGGAATCAACAAAGGTCAATCAAAACTAAATCGGGTTCTTCTAATAAAAAAGAAAAAAAAAAAATCTCAGCCATCAAATTCCCCCCCCCAAAAAAAAAACAGACCATATAATCTAATTATATATACATATATATATATACATATATGTTGCAATATAAATCCTGAAGGCCATTCAACAAATCTGCTAGAAAATTCTCTGAAATTCCAGAAATGGGTTTTGTAGTACTTCTGTAAAAGCAGTTAACATATATTAAAAGATTTATTATGTGACACCTCTCGCAAAAGAAATCTCCAGAACAGGATGGGGAAATTAATTATTACAAGAAGTTGTGGAAAGGATATAACAGAATTGTAAGTGTTCAGTGTGGTTCAAAGCAACCCAACCCAGTAATTATTGTTCTTTTCCAGCCAGTAACACCTGAGAAGAACAATGGCTTAGCCTTAACTGGATTTTTTCCACATTATTCATTCAAGTAGTCATTTTGGAGGAATGTTGACGGTATCAATACACAACCTGATTTACAGACACCTTCCACAGGCTATCCAGTTAAAGCCAAGGACTGTTCAGGTAGGTCAACCATCCCTGCACAGTGAACATGATCTTTCACAATCAGCAACCTCAAGCAAGAAAAATCGTTGTCCTGCATCCGATGACCATTCAGGGAAGATTGATTTCCCACCCGGAAAGAACCTGGAGAACTGTCTGACAGTCCTGCACAGGGTCAGGAGGATGCATTGCTTGTGCCAGCTTTCCATGAAACCGCCCATTACAGATGGGGATTTTATTTAGAGGGTTCTATCTCCCGAGCTAAACAAAAGCTTTCTTTATAAAAGACTGTGATGTTGCACCCTTCCCACGTGCTAGTCAAAATATCCTTCCCCAGCTACTACCACAGCAAGAGTTTTAACAGGCCCATCGCTATTTTAGGCTTTATGATTCTGCTCAGCGCCTTTTGCCACACAAGAGAAACAGCCCGGCAATTCCCATTTATCTAAAGAGAAACAGGTAATTGCCAATTAGAGAAAAAACATGAGTTTCCCCACATTACCTATGAGAGGAAACTGCTTTGGGAAGATACGTTGTTTAGACTATACTAGTGATTTTTGAGGAGTGTGAAGGCAGAACAGAAGAGAAACTGAAGTGACTGAAATAGGAACACTACTTCTCTTCCCTTCCCCCGGCATCTCAAAGCCAGTCAGGCAATATGCCCATAGGGCAAACTATATCTAATCAACCTGAAAAGTAAATTTCAGATTAGCAACTCTGTAAACCTCCTTGGAGTAGCTGTGATGGCTAGTTAGTTCAATCAGCCTGGTGTTCAATGAACAGTCTTAGTTCCAGATAATGTAATAGCTCGGCTCTGGCCTGAATTAGCAGAACAGGCTGTGCCACAGACTTCAGCTGTCTGTCTGATTTGACTAATTTCCTAGGAGACAAAATAGCTGAGAGAACCTGCAAAAGCAATGACAGGAAACAAAGTGACCCTGTGTTGTCAAAATGCTCCTCTGTATTTTCAAACCCATCACATATAAATCAAGTTAAGGAAAGCTTCGCTTCCAGTTAATTTATATTTGAAGGAAGCAGACACCAATAGGAGGGTCAGGGTGCAGCACAACTTAGTGCAGAGTGGGTACAGGGACCCAAAATTCATTTGCCTGCTATCAGATTACCGTTTTGCTCATGCTGATACCGAAGTCTCCATTGCAGGGTTGAAATCTCGCAACCCTTTCCCTTTTTTGCTGTAAATCTTCCTTTGCTTTCCAGGGGAATGCTCACACAGAGAGACCTCTGCCCTTTCAATGTTTCTCGCACAGTATTCATTTCAGTACTGCAGACAGGAGATGTTAAGAAGCAAAAGCAGAGCCTCCCAGCAAGAGGGATGAGGAAGGACACACCAACAAAACCTGAATTGTATTACAGCTTTGACTTACTCACTTCAAGAAGCTGGAATTTAACTAAGCAACTAACACTGCTAAGAAACTATAAAGCTGCAATATCTGGACACAGATGAAAGGCAGTATGATTTCTGGTTTTGGTTGCTGGGTCTTCTGTGAACTAACCACAGTCTGTACCCTACTACAAAGAGTATGTCTGTATTTCTCACTTCTTACACCAGGAAACAGACAGCTAAAGCCACTAGGCCAAACGAAACCATGGTACATCAATATGCCACTAAAGCCCCCAAAAGGCTGAGCAAGAACAAGAGTGGTGCCAAATGTTTAAAATCCCTCTGCTTCAACTTTGAATTTCTCTCCCAGGTCAAGAGGGATACAGCCAGAAAATGTCAGAGAAAGCCAGCAACTCTTTTAGACCATACTTCTCTTTGAAAACACGCCTATTTTGCACCGGACAGATAGAAGAACACATGCCTGTTCACATCTCAAACTGGTTATATGCAAAGCTCTGCTGACAGAATCCTGAGAAATTGAATCCTGAGAAATTTATTAACAGCAAAGCCTTAATCCTGACCTATCAGTGAACCACACAGCAACAAAACGTGTGTTTTAAAGCAGGGGGGGCACCAGTACTGCAGCCTTTCCCACGAGGAACCCAGTACCACGGGAAGGAAGAAATTGGCACATTACCTAAGTCCATCCTCTCTTCCTCAGCCAGGTGAACAACGTCACTGTTCTGCGGACAACAGAGTAATACAGAGCTTAAGCTGCTGCACCCCAAAGCCACACAGGACTACCTCACAGCAAACTTCAAAATTCGGGTAACTACTTCTGGTCACCCACCTGCAGCCATTTGACTGAGCTGCTCCTAGTCTCTCCACCTCCATGCAATTTATGGGACTTCACCTGCTCGTTTGGCATGAGAAAGGATTCTTGTTCTTAACAGAGTAGTGAGCTTTTCTCCTGGTTTTCTTCAGATAAAGGCAATCCTGTGCAGTCATTGGGTCTTCACTTTAACAGCAGCACTTGCAACCAGCATTGTCCCATTAATACTCCCTTCTTTGATACAAATACACATTATACACAGAAATAAAGGCTAGTAACCATAATACAATTACTTGGCTACGCAGCTCTACCATTAACCTAAAAATACAATGAAAAACTGAGCAAACATGATTAATTTTACATAATAAATCATTTTACTACAGAAATGTAGTTATATATACATGCTCTAATTAAAACATGAAAACCCTTACACCAAGCTAAACACTAAATATGCTACGAAATCAATGAAATAGCATTTACTCTTGGCAAATTCTCCAACATACCTAATGAGGTGAGAACTTGAAATACAAATAAATTCCCCATCTTGCTACTCCACCTGGATCCCTACAAGTCCATGGGTCCGGATGGGAT
>CM021736.1:1871475-1904529 GCA_011075105.1 Heteronetta atricapilla
CCTCATCACAGTCTACAACTTCCTCGTAAGGGGGTGTCGAGAGGCAGAAGACCTTTTCTCCATTAACACCAGCGACAGGACCCGCGGGAACGGGGTTAAGCTGAGGCAGGGGAAGTTTAGGCTTGACATCAGGAGGGGGTTCTTCACAGAGAGAGTGGTTGCACACTGGAACAGACTCCCCAGGGAAGTGGTCACTGCACCGAGCCTGACTGAGTTTAAGAAGCGATTGGACTGTGCACTTAGTCACATGGTCTGAACTTCTGGGTAGACCTGTGCGGGGTCAAGAGTTGGACTTGATGATCCTTAAGGGTCCCTTCCAACTCAGGATATTCTATGATTCTATGATTCTATGATCTTTTAGTAAAGGCTCTTAGCTCGGCATATCACCATTCTGTAGCTGTTAAATTCAGAACTTGCTAAAACCAAGAGCTGGGCTTATTGGCACTTAGCAAGGCCTCTGGCAAGGTGCACTCGCAAGGAAGGGAAGATAAAACAAGTCTCATTAGCAAACGGAAAGGGCTTTAAATTTAATTTCATGATCAGAAAATACATTTGTTTTAAAAACTGGCATGGGAAAAAAGCCTATGTTTCTATGTTTCAGGGAAACTAAATATGTAGCAACAGCTGCAAGACACTGCATCGCCTCCGACCTCTTATAATTTCAGTCCTGCTCTCAGCTTGTACTAGAGTTTTGCATTTCAGGACTTGATTTTTTGCATGTTGTGGATTTAAACCATAATTCACAAACGCAGAGCTACGCTTCTGTACTTCATATCATGACAAAGACTGACTTTTTTTTTTGCAGGTTAACCAGCTCAAAGCCTCACAAAAGCAAACCAAGAGTTCTCCCTTGGTCAAGCTGACAGCAAGCAACACCTGACAAAAGCCCTACGGTGCGTTACCTTTGGTAACTCTGCTGTCCGACAGAGCCAGAGAACAGCAAGGCCACCTGCCCTGCCCTTCTTGGAGTAATGACCTCGAGGATCTTCTTTTGCTCCATCAGAAACACAGGGAGCAGTGCCAGTTCTTCCCAAATAACCAGGAAACATTTAGCTAGCGTATGCAAAACGCCTTCTAGGATCAAACCTCTCCAGTCATTAAAAATTTTGATCCACTGCCAAAACATGAAATTATTTTATAAATGATGGTTATTTATACATTTGTATTGCTTACTATTCTTGTTCCTAAACCTTCATGCTTTCAAGGGTTTTATTTTTTGAAAGACTAGAATTTTTAAGGATTAGAATGCCAGTTTTCGTGATGATTTAAAATTAAAATGCTATACAACACTTCCTGTATAATTGTAGTGTATATGTGTATCTTTGAAATTCTGTAAACAAAAATGAATCCATTTTTTATTTTAAATGCATGCCAATTAGAGAAGAAAAGGCAGTCTGCCCGTTAGAGAAAATAGTGAGTCAACTTGCTGAAAGTGTGTCTGTTATTTAAAATATATATATATATTTAAACAAGAGAACAAAAAGAAGGATTCTGGGATTTCTTGCAGACATCCTGTGTCAAGCTAACCCCAAACTCACTTTATTACAGCTTATTGCAGAATACGGTAGTAAGGTGATGGTTATCACCCCTCGACACGTCCCGGGTATGTGCAGGGGGGCTCTGGAAGCAGGTTTGAACTCCCTGCGTTGATACCAAGGCCAGCACAGCTGGAGCAGCACTCCTCAAGCTCAGCCTGCCCGAACTTCCCGTTGCTGCAGGTTATTCTGAGACTGCCATAAATGCATGCCAGTGCCGCCTGTAATCACAGCCCTCTGCATGATGATACGGGTGTATGCTCAGCAAGGGTCAGGAATGATTTCGTGAGATTATAGCATTGGGAAGCCACTTTAATAAACTTTAGAACTGTGTATGATCATACGGACAACTCCTTGCTGCTCTTCCAAACAAGGGTATTTCCTTGGCAACAAGGAAGTCATATAGGAAAATAACTTTTAGACATGGGTAATTTACTTACTTCCTAGAAAAGCTCAAGCTAATAGAGCATGCAGGTCTGACACGCCCCCCAAAATGCCCATTTTCTTCTGTTGAAATGTAGCCTGGCATGGTCACTGAGTGACTGTGAACGAAACAAAATACCCTTTATTGGAATTCAAGCCTCTGAGGAAATCAGTGAAGGAGGGGGAAAAAAAAGAACAAAACAAAACAAAACACAAGGACTTGACTGAGACTAACAAAAATCTAGGGCAATGTTTACACATTGCACAAACCTACTCAGTCTTGGGGTCGAGTTCTTCCCAAAGCTGTGCAGTTCCGCCGTGGCCCCCATCGCTCGAGGTCCCTACGGATGGCACTCTTGTTCTGTCACTGTTAGTGAGATTGACTCCGCACTGCTGAATTAAGTGGTATGATGTATTTCTGCAAATACATCAGTACTGAAAATACTACCCCTACTGAAAATTAATATAGTCTCCAAGAAGCTACAAGTTATTCTCCTACCTGCCTCTCTGTCAAGCATGTGCAGACCATCCGTCAAATTACGGTAACTAAAGACCTTTATCGTGTGGTGCATGAATACTGACTTTATAGAACTGAATTGTCAACTATGGATTGGAAATAAACTCAAGCTTCACGAAAGCTTCTGCCAAACCTAAAAACATCTTACCAGAAATTACATCTGTTATGAACAATTCCATAATAAAAGCTTCATCACAGTGGCATTTGGTATGGAGTGGGAGAGATCAAAACCCTCCTAAAAATCTCTGTATAGATGGAGTTGGAAAGGTTATCTAACGTAACATCAGCAAAGCGGGAGCGAGGTGAGGAATTTAAAATCTAACTCCTTGCTCTTGATTTGGCATTAGAAAGTGGTAAAGAATGTAACTTAGAAACAAGTGATATTTTATCTCCACGGTATGCTCAGTTAGTGTTATAGCAGGCATTTATGAAAAATCAGTTCTTTACTCCTTCATGAAATCTTGAAGCTAACCACCTCAACCACACCTACTATTTAGACACGGTTACCTGTGAAAATGCCATTGCAGGAGCCACGCTCAAATCAAGAGGTCAGAAAGGGTAAGTATATCGGGGCTTGAAGTGGGAAGACTTCCTCACCATCACTAACCACGTTCCTCGAAGTGTCATGGAGAAGCAGGCAATCACATTTGTAAGGCCTGCATGGTAAATCACTTTGTTCTCCTGTATGCTCTATAACCCTATAAACTAATCAAATACTCATGGACAAAAGCGTGTTTTCTCCACCACAACTGAAGGAAATAAGATCTAAAAATCATCATTGGAATTCTAGAAAAATACAACTAAATGAAACAATACAGAATATGCATTAAAAAACTGTTGAAGAGCACTGCTGGAATTTGAATAAAAAACAAGCAAATCTAGCAGATCATTCTCAATAACTCAACTCTTTTAGTAAAACCTAGTAGCGATTAACTTACACAGCTGCAGCAAGTCTCCACTGTGAAAAATGCTTTACTGTGATTCAGCACATAGAGAAACAAACGTGCATTGCTCAGTTGGGTTACTTGCCAAGAGAGCCAGGAATTGCCACGCACCCCTCTGGCTGAGGTCACGTACTTCCAGCACGACTGACTGACTCCTGGACTTGTCTA
The DNA here is from genome assembly GCA_011075105.1 of Heteronetta atricapilla. Lineage (NCBI taxonomy): Eukaryota > Metazoa > Chordata > Aves > Anseriformes > Anatidae > Heteronetta > Heteronetta atricapilla. Next base: position 1,875,063 of record CM021736.1, read on the forward strand.
AATACGAGCATCCTGCACCTGCCTCCTCCTCCCTCCTTGAACTTGGTGTGGCTTCACGCTTACTCCTTTGTTAAGGCCAGTGGGAAATGGATAGCAACAGATTGCTTTATCTGACGGTGGGTAATATCTTCTTTCTCTTGTCTAAAGCCATCCTATTTGCTGTTCCTGGAGTGGAATTTTGCCAGAGCCCTGCCTGTGTCTTACTAACTTTTTCTTCCTAACTGTGGAGGCCTCTGGACCCTAAGTTCCTTCTTAGCTTTGTACTGATGCCGAGACACAATATTCAGTCACAGCTGAATCCACCTCTGCTGCTTCCAGGAATTTTTATTTTCTCTGATTGCTGGGCAATGGAGTATTTCTGTATTACCAATTTCATGAGAAACTTCCTATGTACACAGGTGTTTGCTTATCAGTACATTTCCTCGGTCAGCACAGCCAGCTGACCAGATGACTGCTATTTTGATTACCTGCCGGCATTCATGCTCCAATCTATCATACGTAGTGTACAGATATGTTCAGCTATTTGATATAGCTTTATAATTAGAGGTCTGGGATAACAGTTACTGGCTAAAAGTTTCTCTCTTCGGTCACAATTCTGATATCACAGCCATGCATGCACAGATGTAATAAAATAATAAAACATGTGAAAGCGCTAACTGTAACTAATAAAAACGTAACGAGGTACAGAAAATGCAAATGTTGCAGCACTTTGCAAGTTTGACTTCTGCAGAATTCAGTATCAGCAGTACCAGTATGGTCAAGCCTCAAAGAAACTTTACTATTAGAAATCTGAATTTCTGATGGAATGCACACCTTAACTTCTAGTGGAATTTACTGCTCATACAGATTGCCTTTCTACATTTCTAATCCAAACCTTTTTAACTTTTCTTTTTGTCTTTAGCAACATCCAACTACTAAGAGAAAAATGTGGGGCTGAACAGAGGTCGGGGCACCTGAATTACTGCTTGCTCTGGGAAAGTAACTTCTCAGTGTATTACTGACTGCAGAGGAGTTGAGAAACCTGTGGCTAGGTTACAAAAACCTCATTTCTAACTTTGGCATTAAAATGTGTAGGAGGGAAAGGGATGCTCCTAATGAATGCACTTTTTTCATTAACTGTTGCAATTAGGCAGCAATCAGCACTCAGCTGACCGCAGGGCATTCCTTTGATGGAGCACTGCCACTGCAACAGGAATGTATTACGCATAAAGCATGTTTTACCTAATGTACCTAACGTAAGTGAGCCTTCGGACAGCCATAAAACAGTTAAATGCATGTAGCTGGCTCCCTCTCCAGTGCTCTCACCTATGAAATGAGGCTCAGGCCTCATCTTTTTAGCCAGACAGACCATTAATTTTCCTAGGTGTTTATTATCCACGTGAAATGTCCTATTCCTCCGGTATCAAGTGTTTTATATCTGTGGCTTTCCCTGTGTGAAATCGGTGAGATGACCGAAGACCTTGATATTATCCCGATGTTATTACTCAATATGACATCTCTGTGCCTTGGTCTCTTGAGCATAGTGAAAGGAGTTTTATAGTCAATTTTGTTGCCAAATAAATCAAGCCACAATCCCCTCGCCCCTCCAAAATCCATGATTTTTTTTCCCCAGGTAGTCTCGGCACCAAAGGACATGCTATATGACTAGCTACTAAACTTCAGACTTCCAAAGTAGATGATGAATTATCACAGTTTATTAGACAACTCAACTTGCTATATATGCCAAATCACATAATATCTTGAGATCTTATTCTTAGATTGTCTGCAATTTCTGAGAGTATGCTCTTTTCCTAAAGACCATGTTTCTAATGTTAAAAGCTAAGTGTGACAGTTTTATCCGTTAACTAAAGCATAAATTTTCTGAGAAGCGACAGGTGGCCATATGTCATATTAAATTGGTAGTAAATCTTTTCTCTTGGCGCACTCTGTAAGCTTTGTTAGATATGTATAACTTCAGAAGAGCAACCATAACAGCACAGCAGCAAATACTTCATCTGTACAGTGTAAGTTGCTTTTCCTATTTTTTCCTCTTTTTTTTTTTTTTTCCTTTTTAATACATACTCATAAGCACTTCTTTCCTGCAGTGGGAGGTCAGTCTCTGAGAGCTGTCACTTCAAATAGCTTAGCTCACAGCTGCAGCCTAATTTCACACTCTTCCTTCACATTACTCCCAGTCTAACTGGGACCACCTTTGTTAGCATCTTACTTTTAGCCTTCTATCAACTGCAATAATGTCAAGGACAATTATGCCTTTCATGCCATCCAGCACATTCACACTTTGTTTCCTTCTCCCCCTTTTATTTGCATCAGCTACAAAATCGCTTTTCATCTGGAGGCACTGTTCAAAGAGACGTAAATGAAAGTATCCAGATAATTTTGGAACACAATTTGGAGCAAAACTTTGCTAACGTTATTCTTGATCTCTTGTCTGTGATCCTTTTGAATGGAGCGACATTGCAAGGGGGCTTTTGCTCTGCATCTAACATGAGGACTGAGAACAAGGCTGTGTTTATGAACATGACTCACTCATTTGCTGGTTTCTTCTCCCAGAATATAGCATTTGCTATGCATTTGGGAAGCAAATACTATATTAACTTGGTATGATAACGGCTTATGCTCCACAATCAGACATACATTTAGCGCTCAGCATTTGTGAGGCACAACAGTCTTTCTACTCCTTACTGAGCCTCTGCACCTGTTCCATCTCCTCCGGGAACGTGTCTCCGTCCATCTCTTTAGCCTTCTTACTGTGCCCGACCTTTTCTGCACTGCAGGATACACAAAAGCTGATCTGTAACCTTCTTTCTGCCCCCAAGGCAGGATTTGCACTGATTTCAAAGAAAAAATCCCTTTTCCTCTTGGAGGCCAGAAATAAATATATCAAGTATATGCGTTTTGAGTAAACTAGCTAATGATAGAAAGAATGAATAACTAGTAAATAGGAATTGCAAAGCCAGCAGCAGTGGTTTGACTGTGCTAGAAATGCTCTGATCTGAAAGGGAGCTGGTTTGCAGGCACAGAAAAGGGCTGGGCACTTGGCTGCTCAAGAGCCCAGAGGACTTGCACTCTCAGGCTCCCCATGGACAGCAGTAGAAGGCACAGCCAGTCTGCACACCTGAGCAGTCATCCCCAGATGCATACAGCATAATAAGCTGTGGAGAAGGAGGAGGAGGAGCAGTAAGCCAGACCCGCAAGCTGCAGAGAAATGCACCCCACCTCAAGGAATGGTGCTCTGGTGGCAAAAGGAAGCAGCCAGGCTCAGCCACAGTCACACCTCTACTGAAAACCATCCCTGTAAATGCAACTGCTTGAACAGACAAGTCCAGCCCTCAAACAGCCCTTCTGCTTCTCCGGAAATATTCTGAAAACCTACTGGCAAGCAACTTTGCTGATACAAAAGTAGGGCCGCACTTGTCTGCAAAAGGAACTTTTGGATACATGGAAACCGAAATGAAAGAAATATGCAAATAGAGCCTTATCTCTACACCCGTATGCTTACAATGCACACACTCATTTGCCTTAGTATTATCTACAAATGTCCTCCACTAAAGCTCAAAGCTGATGCCACACAATTAAAATCACATCTGTTAAATGGTATGAACCCTTTGTCCTTGATAACATCAACCTTGCAACACTCTGCTTTTATTTAAGGACATGATTTTTAAGCCCACAAATAAACCCATGTGCCACTTAGCTGTCATCAGTCAGAAGGTGATCGGTCCCTAAAAATGCCCAGTTTGCCTCTTGAACACAGCGCCAAGAGCAAGGCAGAGCAGCACTCGGTCTGCCCCTCTCTTAGAGTTTCCCAGTCTCCTCCAAATACAAAAGCTCTGCCTCTGTCAGGACGCCACAGCTAACCCCAGGGTAACTCAACCCACTGAATACCACATCGGCAGTGGGAAGATCCAAAGGGAACACGCTCACGCTGTCCAGTCGACACTATGCGAAGCACAACTGCGCACGAATGCTGGCACACAAGAGTCCTCCAACAGGATTCAGAAGCTTCTGAATCAACAGCTATGAAACACGTGCTTCCATGTAATTTAGGCTTATGCTAACGAGCCAGCTGAACTCCCCTGTCTGTAATAAATTTCTTACCAATTATGTTTCTCTCTTCTCTAACAGTGAATCACAGCACTGGAAATTGCCTGTTTACTTTCCTTCTCTCACAAAGTGAAATCTCAAACACATCTTAGCTTCCTCTCCCTGCTATACGAAAACGTTAGTTCCAGAAAATGAGAGGGAACGACTTTGATCTAACCATTTCCCAACGGCATCCTCTATGGGACCAGTCACCAGGGGTGCATGAAGCAAGGCTGTGTATGCAGTCAGGGCAAACTTCTCTGTTTAACCAGCTCTAAAGATGCCAAGCCCATGGCTAAAAGAAAAGCCCTGAGAGGAAACAAAGGCTGAACAGCAGTTAAGTTTGTTTTTCTTTAGTCATTTTCTCAGCTCTGTTTTTTAAAATAAGCCCATTTCCTAACCTTTATACACTTCAGACATACGAGTTTAAGTAAACCCAGCTCACCACTGGGACGCATGCCACCATGAACTGGAAAATTCAGTTCTGTGAAAACCCCCTAATGTTTAATAACCTCGACAGCAGTTACTGTCCAACTGAAAACACAGTGAACCCAGGGGAGATGGTTCATTCATCTGACCTGCAAACACAGCTCTCAGCTGTCCATTTTGGTTTTATTTGCAGACAGTCAACAAGAAAAAAGACAAGGTAATTTCCATGGCTGAGTGGACTTTTTTATAACTACTACCTTCAAAGGACAGTCAGTCCAAGAAGTGATTTTTCACCGCTCTAAAACGTTTGTGATTAATGGAAGCACAATTTTAAAAAAAGAAAGATTGAAAGGGAGTTAACTAAACTGATCCCTACCATAAATAAAAGGCACAAAACCTGAATTCACAAACTTTATAAAATACTTGGACCAAATACTTTCTACCTCTAGGTAAAATACATCCACTGCTCATGTAAATAATGAAGAAATAAAAGACACACGATAACACATACTTGCCTTTTCCCTTTAGAAAAGATCACTTATAAGTGATCATCACATCAGAATTATTATATTGACAGGAAAAGGGGAAAGGGTTTTAAACTAGAAGTGCGGAGGCTTAGATTAGGAGGAAATTCTTCCCTCAGAGGGTGGTGAGGCACTGGCACAGGTTGCCCAGAGAGGCTGTGGATGCCCCATCCCTGGAGGTGTTCAGGACCAGGTTAGATGAGGCCTTGGGTGGCTCCCTGCCCATGGCAGGGGGTTGGAACCAGATGGTCTTTGAGGTCCCTTCCAACCCGAACCATTCCATGATTCTATGATAGCAGAGAGCCTCCCCAATTCCTATAACCCCCAGCAACTTTAAAAGGCTGGGGGTTATATAATAATTATACCTTTCGTTATGTAACCCACTTGGAATTATGTAGTGTGAAACTTAGCTAACGTCCCAGGCAAGCTAGTAGCTCTATACAGCTGACCTTGCTTGAGTAAATTCTACGGCTTACAGAATATACATTTGTCATACATCATACAAAAATCATCCCAAAGCCTGGCGTCATAATCAAAGAACATCAAAAGCTTCAATGAATCTAAAGCAACAGCAGGTCACACGTGGTAACTTTCAGAAATTATTTCTGGTAAGAAATCAACAAGAGAGCAAAACTACTTAACCCTTGAATTGCAGACATGAGTAAAGGCTAGGACCATGTAAAAAGACAACTTGCACCGATTTATGTCTATACAACCTGCTGAAACACTAAAAGTAAGTGATCCTTGCAGGGAGTCGGATAAAGACCACAAGAAAGACCAAATAAAAGATACAAAATAGAAAACCACGGCAGTAATAACATAAAGGGGTGCAAGAGAAGGCTTCCCTTTAAATCTTCTTAGAGCTGTTAAGACATGAAAGGTGAGAGAAAATTCTTCCCATATTTAGCTATACAACTGTTAAACAGAAGAAGCAGGGGGAAAAAAAATAAAAGCACACTGCATTATAAATGTAGTGTCAAGTAGCTAAGATAAATGAAGACCAAATAGATACCTAATTGGATTCACTGCTTTCCCAGATAGCTGGCACACTGGACTTTTCACAGCAGGAGAACACGAGCCGATAACATAGTTCAGTCACCTAAAAATTATGATGATCAAAAGACCATTACAAAGACTTCATAACTGCAGCAAAGGATAAGCAAAATTATTCTCGGCTTTGTAGACTGAGTCATGTAACAAAAGATTAGGAGCTGGCTCCTGGCAAGGCAGAAATGGGAGATGAAGTGGAAATTGTATTGTTGAGAACAAAATCCTAGAGGTGAGGGGTCAGATGAGTGTCAGTGCTTTTAGAAAAGGCAACTGACTGTAAAACAAGAGGTCACATACTGAGGTTTTTAAATGAACTAACCTACAAGCAAGTGCATAATTTTCTCAGAATGGGTGGATGGCAAACAAACCCCAGTAGCAGCAGATAGCCATGCCCAGCCTGTCTGGGAATGCTTCACAACCCCACAGAGAGCACCATCAGAAGGGGCAGTCTGTAGCTCAACAATTCTGGTTTGGAGGACAAAAGAAAACAAAGGTTCATAATATTCTCTATACTAGGCTCCATCTCTCACCTCTGTACACGAAGAATGACCTTTTCATAGGAAGAGGTACCAGCATGTGGCCAATACTGAGGGGAAAATGTCATAATGAGGGAAAACATACATCCTATTTGATACATACCTATTGCACACTGAGCATGTAATATAATTCTTTCACTGCTGCCTTAAAAAAAAATACTTCACTATGTACTCAAAATATTTGAATACAACACTTTTCTATTTTCTGTATTCACAGAAATGAAAAAACTAATCTATGATCCACTTACCTTGAAACAGAATACTTGCACATTTTCTGAACTAAGCGCACAGCTGCACGATGCTCAAGCTCTTCTCTAGTAGCCCAACATCTGCTTTATATTGGGCTACTACATGTGACACCAAGTAAGCATTTCATAAAACCAATTCAGATTGAAAACAAGCACCTTATCTTTACAGACACGGTGATCTTTCTCCAGTGGGATTATTGAATTACCCCATTTTACCTTATCATTTTCACTTTTCTAGCACTTCACAAAATATTCTGAGATTTTTTTCCATTAGCTTCCACGGAAATAGAGTTCTGTATTGTCTTTATGTATTTGGAAGATAGGTGTTCTCTGAATCAAACTGTGCCTGAAGTGAACAAAAGCCTATTTGAATACAGGGAAGAGGGGAAGAGTGTATTGTAAAGGTACTTTAAAATATATATAGATATAAATAAAGAAAAAAGAAAAAAAAGAAAAAAAAAGTGTTACTTTTACAAAATATATTCCAGTTCAGCATAACGAGAATATCATCATTGCTCCTACTATGCCTTAACACTGAACTAATTATTAGATTCCCAATATCCAAATCTAATTACAATCAGAGATAAGGCACATTTCTCCCATTTTTCCTACTGTCTTCGGGCTACAGCACTGCAGGGGACAGTGAGAAGACCGCCAATGGCCTGCACAAAGCAACAGCCAATGCAGCATCCCCGAGGGGACAGGTAGGGGACAGAGGAGTGGAACAGACCTCCCCGGGCCACCAGGACAGGACCCTGCCACTACTCACCATTCAGAAGAGAAATATTTCCTAAATTTACAAAGCTATACATACACACACACATATATAGACACACAAAAAGAACATTTTCTGCTCCAATGCCTTGCCCCAATTCCTCCTAAAACAGTGTTTGCAAAGCTGATTTTGATGTTGACCTGCACATAGTTTCCACCACAAAGGGACTATTTTCACTCATCAGTTACCACACCAGCCTTGGATCTCAGATCAAATCATCTCTTTCACCTCTAGAAGTTTACGGCTTATCACACCACTGCTCCAGCCAGTTTCCTACTCCCTGAAAAATACCCAGTCATTATCTTTTGTTGGTTTATGAATAATTCCTCATCGGAGGAAGTATCTAATACTTCACCAAAGTCCAAATGGAGTAGACCTACAGAAATGTGTACGGAATGTGTTGAGCTTCAGGCAATTCCAGTTATGTTTACCTCTACCCAGCTCCAAATTCCCCAATGCTCCCTTGCTCTCCCTGACATTGCAGGGCTGACGTTTGTTTCTGTCATTTGCTTTGGAGACCAACTCCTCCAAAACCACCTCTTTAAAATAAAAAGCACTGCTAAGTATTTTAATTAATTGAATTAAATCTGAATAAGATTCTGAGGCAACAGTCCACACAGATGCTTGCAAGCTTTCCTGCCTGTACTTAGACTGCAAGTTAGACACAGATCTTCATCTCTGGCCTGCAGAAATTCCTATTCCTTGCACTTTCAATTTCATCTGATCCCTTCAGCTGCTGTCTGAATGAACCAACGTTCCCAGTTTCTATGAACACAATGCACAGATAAGGAGGGCACTTCTATTTTTAGATGAAAGTAATACAAAACAAAGCAAGAAGAAACACAAAATCCAGTAATATTTTGTTCTTTATGTTCAGTCTTTCTGCTTTGCTTTCTCTAGTCTAACAGATGCAGAGGAATAGCAAATAGGAGTTAGTGGAGACTCAAAATATAGTTCCCAAATCCCAGAGAGGTTTGTTCTGAAGAATTTGCTATTTCCAGTATTTCTTTTTACCGCAAGCAAAGTGACTAGGTATAAAAGCATACTCTGTCAAGGAAATTCATGCCAAATAATGTTCTCAGCATGGGAAAAAGGAAACACGTCAATAATGATCTAAACAGAAAGCATGAACAGAAAGTATAAACAGCAATGGCAGACACCTGAACAGCAAATCATTTCTATCACAGATTTTGTTCAGGACCAAAATCCTCCAAGAAAAATGCAAGAACATTGGAGAATGAAACTTGGCAAAGTGTGCTGACCAGGAAAAATGGCAGCCAGCTCTCAAACACAGTGAAGAGTGTTCAAAGGTACTCACTACGAGAAGACAAAATCCTACAAGGGAAGTGACTGATGAAGAGAGATCACAGCAGCAGTTCCCCTGCGGCCTGTGGAGAGGCCCCTGGTGGAGCAGGCTGTCCCCCTGCAGCCCATGGGTCCCACATGGAGCAGATCTCCATGCTGCAGCCCATGGAGGAGCCCCCGGTGGAGCAGGTGGATGTGGCCTGGAGGAGGCTGCAGCCCATGGAGAGCCCCCGCAGGAGCAGGCCCCGGGCCGGAGCTGCAGCCTGTGGAGAGGAGCCCACGCAGGAGCAGGGGATCTGGGGGGAGCTGCCGCCTGTGGGGGACCCGTGCTGGAGCAGTTCGCTCCTGGGGGATGGACCCCGTGGTATGGAGCCGTGTGAGAGCATATCTTGAAGATTTGTTGCCTGTGGGAAGCCCTCGCAGGAGCATCTGAAGAGGGGGAGTAGCAAAGTGGTGTGGTATTCCTGAGCTACCCACCAGGGTTAAAAGCCCCAGCTACACAGAGATTAGCAAACACCAACAATTACACCCAGTAGCTGGTATTTGGTATGTTTCCAGAAATGTTAAAGATTTATGGATTCATTTACAGATAGTCAATTTTCACAGGAACTACTCATACACCATTTGCTGTCACTGGCCCGTGCCCACATTGGGAGTACAAATAGTTTCCTCTGCTAAAGCTAACGCAAACCCAAGAAACAACAGATGTTCTGGATACACTCTGCAAAACATCAGCTAGAATAAGTATACAAGTATATTCCATCACATAGTAGATGTACAAAAAACTGATTAGGGATTGAAAAAAGAATTAAGCAAGGTAGATGAGAGGCCCCCAGAGCAGCTGCAGGAAGACGCAGTGCCAGCGGGCAGCATTCCTCCGCTAAATGGAACTGTAGATTGGACACACGTTTTAGAAATAAGCAGCATTTTCTAAAAATCCCCTACGAGAGAGACCTGCACGGATTTGGGCAACTCGCTTGAAAAGGTCTGAGATGAGCAGAGTCCCCAGCACACTACACCACCTAGGCCCCGTGACAGAACACCATGAATCACCATTTATCAGCAACAGCATACCTTAAATGAAATGCACAGGTCATCACGGCAGCTCGTTGTACCTTGGAAACTAACCAAACACAGCTAATCATCAGGGCATCTACTTGACATTTATATTTTTTTATTTTATTTTTGTGTGTGTTAGACATGCAAGATGCGTAAGGATTTGAGGGCATTAAATACAAGTCAATGTTCTTGTTAGCTCCTTCTTCCACAAAGTCTGCTAAACGTAAGCAAGGGATGTTATCAGCATCTATATCTGGCTCACTGCCCCAGTCTGCTTTATTATAATAAACAAGAGGATTATTCAGAGTAGCCTGTTTAGAGCCTTTGGAGCCTACCGATAACAAAATGTTATCCGCATCCACATCTGCAGGGTAAGGTCCCCCAGGTAGGGCACCCACTGAGGGTGACGGGTGACCTATGCAAGCAACTCGCTGAGAAGTCCGGCCAGTGCCAGCAGATCCGTATTTTACCCTCCTGACAGCAGTGCTGAGGTGTCAGGGGCATTTCTCAAGAATCGTATGATAAAGACTCTATGCTCAACGTGTTTTTAATGAAGCCCCAAAATGGAAGGACAGTTCATAATGACTTTCATAAGAATCACCGTGCTTATCATCACTGATGGTACATTTCTCACTGCCGTGTGTTTCCTGAAATCACTTTCTCCTGGTCTCTCCCATTTCCTGATGTTACGCCTGTTGTTTCAATATGCATATTGCTAGCTTCTTCACATGAAAAGAAGTTTATCAAGTTATTCATAAGCACTTATTTTTCCAACAAAGTTGTTCAGTATCTTCCACAAGATGCATATGGAGTGTTTATGCATTTTACCAATAATAAATGAAAAAGCAACAGCAAATGAGAAATAAAACTTGCTGAGTGCCCAGTGCTTATGTACATTCACATGAAAATTACAGATAGTTTTAGTCCTCAAAACTTGTGTATCCAAAATATTAGATCTTGACTTTTGATTATTTTCACTTAAATACAGTTAGCACCATTCTTGTGAGCAAGCTTAACATGATTAATTAGATGTAAAATGTTTACTGAGTAGGATTTGAAACAATAAATTAACTTCATTAATTTGTAGTATATTTTCTTTTTGAGTTATTATAATTCAAAGTATTTCTATCTACTCATTATGAGTGGAAAAAAAAAAGGACAACATACTGTGCCAAATGCAGGTTCTGGATCACTAAAGGTATTTCTTGATATAAGCCATTTAGTTTCCTCTCCTTAGTTTCTCACATGCAAAATTAAGTAAAACACTCTTTTAAAACTTTAATTACTAGTCTGATTTTAATACACTTCCTTTCTGGTACTCCAAAACATTTTTTGTCACTCACTCATCTTCTGCTAAGCATGTTTGTGAGAAATTTTGAAGCACTGATACTGTTTAACAAGAAAGATAAAGGTGTGCATTCATCTAGTGACTTGTTTCCCATTCCCAGCTTTTTCAGAGCTCTCCTTAACAAATAGTATGCTTGGGTGTTCATCATATTTCAGTAAAATATTTGATTTAAAATCATTTTGCTGCAAGAGCCACGCACAAACATAATTATCTTTGCATATTTGAAGGAGAGACCTGGATATCAGGATGGTAAACAGTGGAGGAACACAGCATATCAATTCTGCAGCAGAGTTGTAAGTGCACTAAAAAGCAAATTTCATAATTAAATCAACATTTTTACTATCATTGAAAGGATTTTTTGTCCATTCATTCACAGGACTATACAAGTATAGGAGTATAAAGGAGGTCCTGTCACCAGTTTCTTTTTCAAAGTATGTCCATTGTTGTATGAATATTTCATAGGGAAGAGGATTGCACGATCCTTGGACCTCTGAATCTGAAAACAACTCTAGATTTCTTCCACTTATGGCAGGGAGAGTACTTTCCTTAACCCCCCAGAGATGTATTTCCAGAGTTGCACCATCTAGGGAATCAAATGAGAGGTCTCCATACACATTCATTGCAATGAATTCCAGTAGCCAAAGCCTTTGGAGGAGATTTAAAAAAACTATCTTTGAAAAGAATCCAGAAGTAATCCCCTTCTCCCTGATTCAGTTGATTCAGTGTGAATCAGTTTGTTTGGTTTTTATACCTCCTGTGACCTCTCCTCATTCAAAAATTTCCATGCAGCCTGTCCCTGGACCTCTCTCCAAACACCCAAGCAAATAAAAATCTAAACTAAATCTGTACTATTTTCAAACCAGTGTGCTGTTCCCTATGCCATGCTTGACTGAAAACCCTGTCACCTGTTCCTAGGGTACCCTGGTGTTTCTTTTAGCGCTCTTGATCCTTAATGAGAGCTCTGCAAACAGCAATGGTAAAGTCAAGAAGACACTGAACGCATAAGCTTTTTTAGGCATCTGGAACAGGAGCAGGCTACACACTTTTTCTGCAATAGCTCAAATTCAGAGATTTTACTTATTTATCGCTTTCTGCACCACACAACTTTACTCATGCCATTTTGATCACTTCAATCTGACTCCAGTTTCCTCCTACCATGCTAAAAACTGCCTTAACTACAGACAATGTAGATTATGGATTCCTTTCTCCTTGCATCAGGCTAACAAAGCTCTCCCATCTCGTATCATGCACACAAATATCCACTCCAGGCATGCTCCTTGAGAGTTGTTGTCCATACAGTGCCACGATAAATTGTGCATTTGGATATGATTTAACTCTACTGATGTTTCCTTTCATCTCTATCTTTGCTTTTGGTAGTGAAATACCTCTCTTATTTCCAATAGGACACTTCCCTCATCACTGTACAACACAGAGTGAGTTGTCACAAGATAACATTAACACTTGATTCAACCTTTGTCACAGAATGAGGCATCAATACCACTGCAGGATCATTAGCTTTGATTTTTTATCCTCCTACTATGAAGGCCATCCTTCTTTGAAACTCAGTACAAGTGACATTTGACCAGGCTAAGGCTGGCAAAATTGCTCTCTTTTGTGACTCTTTAAATGACCTATTAGTAAAAGAAACAAACAAAAACAAAAAACCCACTCCACAACAGAAAGGATCCTGAAAAAAAGGCTCAATACAAAAAGCAGCAGCATTACTATCAGATACCATTAACAGCTCTGGCTGAGCACTTTCTGAGCAAACTCACCACACGAAATAAATTAACAGAAGGCAAGAACATAAAAAAACTTCCCTGTTTTTTCCCCAGTTTTTCTGTTCTCCAACAATCCAACACCAATCCAATTCTTACGATCCTTCTTTAACGTCTCCTTCAAGGACAAGACATTATCAGATGAGATGAAATCCCCATATGCATAGACACACGCACCCATCTATGCAGCGCCTTCAAGAACTTCCAAGTTACTGAACAAAATGAAAACCGTTTTGCTCCAATCTTTCTAATAAGGATTGTGGGATCTACTCCCCCTGTAGCTTCTCAGAGCCGCAAGGAATGACATTTTCTCTCTTTTTTTAAAAAAACAAACAAACAAACAAACAAACAAACAAAAAAACCCCACGATTTTCTATTTATTTCCAGCCTCGAGCTTAGAAACTCCTCCTGTGAAATGGGGGGTAAAAAAGCAGCGGGTTATGAAACACCAGCGTGACAAAAAGCTTTCATCAAGAGCTGACTGGCTTCCTGATAAACTCTGTCTTGTGTAACCCAAATACTGGCATCTCCCCGTAGTCACTCAGCTCTGCTGGCCCCGAGAGCTCCTTCTGCTCTCAGCATCCCTCGTACAAGCTCTGCACTTCCCACGGGTGATGGAGTCTTGGGCACGCATAAGCAGAGAGCAAAAGCTTACACTGGCTACAGTGGAATAATACAGAAGACAGCACTGGTCTGATTTTCACTAGTAATCGTATATGGTAATCACTGGTGCCCATATTTAATAAATATGTTCAATCTTCTGAAGATGAAGGGCTGTGAAGGACAGGTTTTCCTTGCCACATTATGAGGCATATGTATTGCTACAGTGAGTGCACCTTTCCCATCTGGAATCTCCGAATTTTCCAAAGAAAACTAGGAAGAAATTAAAAGAATTAAACCTGATATGTATTAATCAAATTTTGGAAATCGATCATAGGGGTTTCTAAATGTTTTTCTTTTGCAAGTGTAAGAGAGACAGCAAATGGAACTAACTGTGCGGCAAACCCATGAGGCACAAACATCTAGCGAGCCTACAAAATCTTGAGAACTTTCTCACTACAAAACAGCTGTCTAATTTAGAAACTTATTTACAGAATTGAGATAGAGAAGTAACAGTCCCACTAAACAATATCATGATCACAAACATTATGATATGCTTAACTTTCAAAAATAGCTGTATCTAATTCTAAAGCCCCCGTTCCCTGGCATTTAGTTTTTGGAACTTGGTTGTAACTAATGTATACTCTTTTTTTTAAGTTCTCATACTTTTAGTGGTTTAGCTTTGCCATGTGGGATTTCAACACTGAACTGCTGGGCTGTAAAATTATGAAGCCAGAAGTGTGCGCTTAATGGCAGCTGCTCATGTGAGCAATGCTGTGATCTAGAACATCAGCTCCACTTTGTCACCTTACAGAATGATGTTGCAGGAGCTCTTTCAGGCAGGGTCAATTTAACACCTGGTTCCAGCTCTGCTTCCAAATCATCAATAAAATCTAAATGGAAACCTGCCAGTGCAGAAAGCCGTAATTGTACACGTTTAGGGAAAATGTTTCATTTTGTGGCCTATTTGTCCTTAAAAAATACACTCATTAACATATAAAGAAAATCCGAATGACTGTCACTGAATGTAGACAGGGAACTCATTAGGGAAAGCTAAATAATGTAACTCTAAAAACTCCCCTTCAAGTTTTCAGACATCACTTGCTAGTTTGTTTCCTCTGTATTTAACAGATACATGCAATTAAACTTACTATGACCTCCTCTACACTGCTTATGAATACAAGTGTTTCTTCCAGCCATCAAAAACTACTCTGTTTAACTAATTCAGCGTCCATTTACTCCTAGATGCGGCATTGTGACAGCTTATTTAAGGTAACACACATCATTTCTTGGAGCATGTTTTTGTGGCAAGTCAAAATTGCTTGATTTTGTATTTGTTTTGTAGTAATAGTAAGGAGTGTGTCACTTGTCAAGTTGACATCACCTGCAGATGCGTGGCTTCGTGCATATACAGCAAGACAAACAAAACACAGCTTTTTTGCTATGTCTGTCAATTACGGGTATAAGGCCTGCCACTGGACAACAGGGCTGGAAAGAAAGAATTGCCCTAAGAAAGGAAATGCAAGATGGCCGGCATCAGCCACATAAAACGCGTACTCTTTCCCCCAGTTTTATAAAATTTCCAATTCTACTCCTGAAGCTTGATACTGTAGGTAAACAAAGCTATAAAATATTAACTAAAGTCATTAGCGCACAAGAAAGAGAGTTACATATGGCAGGCCAACAAAGCAAACAGGACTGAAGTTTCACCTTTAAAATGCAACAGATGCTGTGTGCTGCTGAAATAGATCCTCAAGAAAATCTCACACAGGGAACCAGCTGGCAAAAAACTCCATGCTTGTCATATTTTGTGTAAAAGTTTGCCTCAACCAGCCGATGAGAAATGCTCTGAAAGCTCTGTGTGCTCTGTTAATTGTTTACATGCAACTTACGGAGTTTCAAGTGGATGCACCCAGCTGAACAAAGATACACAGAAACCAATGCTCAGTACTAGCATTTAAAATGCCTCTCCCCATTTTAAATCAAACAAAATGAAGCCATGCAAATCGCATCAAAGGATCACCTTGCAGGTAAGCAGGCAGTACAGGGGTGCAGCGCTGAGTCTTGACGCTATGACCCACGTTAAGGCCAGGCAGCTTCACCAGTCAAGTTTTCACAGAGCAGGTTACCCATCTACAACCAACACGACCCAGTGTTTAACGACATTATTTACAAAACAGTGTAACAATAAACCAATATAAGAATAAAAATAAACCAATGGGGCAGCCACAGCTCCTTGGGGCAGCCTGCTGACCCAAACCATAAAACCAAGGATTATGTATCTGCCGAAGTGCTAGTGCTATCATGCCCAGCAAAGCCATCTGAAGGCCTGGCAGGAAGGTTATCAGAGTCTCCCAGAGATTCAAAACACCGCTACTTGCCAGGAGTGAAGAAGAAAAATATTAAGACAAGTAGGGCACTAGTAGAACACCTCATTAAAAGCCTGATTCCTTAAAACTGATTTTCTGAAAATTCCCAGTGAGTGCTAGGTGGCAGCTGTGCAAAAAAACAAGCACTTTTTTAAATTTCAAAATCCTTTTGTTGCCTACAGCTAAACCACTTCCCATGCCTTGGGACAGGTCAGTTGTGAGCAGCTCAACAGCTCTCTACTTACATGCTGAGCCCCTGGGGAAGTAAAAAAAAAAAATGAGGTATGTGAGTCTGTGTCTCATTGCGATGATCAAGCTTTTCGTTAGCAAATTTGCTGTGCAGGAGTACCAACAAGCTCTACAGAAAACGCACCAGTACTTGACATGTTATTTTGGAACACCTTGAACGTTTCCAGTTGATGACATCCTTGCAACTATAATGTGAAATCAGCTGCTTAAAAAAAAAAAAAAAGTTGAAATGGATTGGGAACCCAGGTTTAAAGTGAATGTACAAAACCACCACCTCCTCCACCTCCCTTTTGGATGTAAGCAGGTTTCAGGATGGGAAATATTTGGTTGTCATAGCTTTCACTTAAAAGTGAACCTTTCTGTATCCCTGTATATGAAAACACATTGAAAAATAGGGAAGTATTCTGCCTAAAAATACAGGCCAGAACCAAGTTGATTCAAATGAGTTAACAGTCAAAGCTGAATTGTCCTTTGGATGTCTGCTTGAAATTTTCCCAACCATTTCCATTCACTCAGAACACTAAAGATTAAAGAAATGAAGCCAATTGTTCTTACACTGACAGGTAAGGACAACACAAACTACCCACTTAATAATAAAGCGTGTGTGACAACCTTTCCATCCCCTGATATTTTCTACTTTTTCTTGCACTGTAGCTCAATTCTTTCTTCCAGTCGGGCTTCTTTCTTAGTTAGACAAACATTTTTTGTTAGACATGACTGAAATAAACACATGAAGAGGAAGAAATATCACACCACAGTCTATGTATCCTAGGCTAAACACATGAATTTGTAAGTTCCAAGGTGAAAAGTACAGGTTTTATGGATATTTCAGCTTTCCAAATACAAACATCCTAATATATCTCAAAGAGAATCAAGCTAGAAGGATGGCTGTAACATGTCATTAGCTGACAAGAAACTAAAAGTTACCAATGTAATTTTTGCAATCACTTCATTTTAAGCAGCTGGGATCTATTTTTGCAGAAGGAATTAAAAAACAAATCCACAGAAATACTAACATTTTACAAGTGCTATTAAAATAGCTTTTTAGTAACATACTTCAACACCATTTTTATTGGCTACATCCTTTAAAAAAAATATTTCTCCAAACCACACTCCAACTCTGAGGAAATAATTGTACAGATGTACAGGTAAAAAAAGGAGTCATGAATACGGCATGACTTTATCTAACTGTTGGTTTTTATCTGATTACACTCAGATGAAGAATCCTGTTACTGTTAGCCTACTCAATTATTTAAGAGCAACAGAAATGGTAAAAATGAAATAACCTGTGGGCTTCAAATTAGTATCAGATTTTGGATTTTAGCACCGGAGTGGGTGCTCCTTAATTCAAGGACTGCACTGATTGATTGCAAGTACATGAAGAACCAGAGTGACACCACCGATACAGTTGTTATTCAGAAAACTCTATTCAGGATCTCGCTTACATCCCCGTACATTGTACAAATACACCTGCAAGGCAACTCTTTAGTTTCCTCTTTTGTCTACAGAATAATCGATACAAGATTCCTGGAGGGAAACACTGAGAAAGGGCACACTTGTACGAAGCCTCGTTAAAGCCAGATGTGTTAATACAGGAGGTGTCTTATGAAGGAAAGGGAAAGAGTTGTTATTGCTCCCCAGCTACAAATGCAAAATTTAAGCTTCAGAGGGCAGGTAACACAAGAAATGACACAGACCCTTTGAATTTGACCTGTTAATACCAGGCATTTAAACCACCTTTCAGGTAATTTGTCTCACTTCTTCCCAACGCAGAAGCACGCCCCACATCCCACATATTTTCAACACAGCATTTAAGGTATATTCAGCGATGCTTTTAAACCAAAGTCTAAGGCCCACAGACACAGAGGACTGCAGAACACCTCGCCCACTTGTGCCGATCCCACAGAGTGATCATTAATTACCTTTCTGGGTCTACACTATAAATAAGAGCAGCTAAAAATGATGAGTACTGCAGTGCCGAGAGCCCCATCACCACGCAGCCCAAACTGGGCTGTCTCCAACACATCCGTCCATTCACTCGGAGAAAAGTAGGCTCACTAAGCAGGACGCCTTCAATAAGAAGCCCAACTTTTACAGCCTATAGGTAGCTTCTGCCATGCCGTTCTGTAGCACAAGTGCTGGTACATTTTTCTTCATTTTCTCCTTCAATTACAAGGTCCCTCTTCTGATCCTCTGGGGATGCAGTTCTGCTAGTACATTTTCATTTACTGAGCCCAGGTCAAGGGCTGCCAAGACAAATGTGTTTTACAAGAAAGCATTACTCTATTTGCCACCGCTAAAAGGTCAGGCACTCAAGATATCCGCACATTTAGCTTTTGAAGGGACCCCACTTTTTTCAACATCGATATTACTGCCTCACAATGCCTCCCCTCCACCAATTCCAAGAGCCACGACTGAAAAAAATTAGCAGAAATGACATTTTCCCCTCACCGGTCCAAGTTTCAGCTCCAAATCAATGTTGCTGGGTCACCAACAAAACAGGATAGGACCGGCGTTAGTGATGGAGGTTGAGTCATCAGGACGCGTCTCCCTCCTGCCCAGTGCTAATTAACATGATTGGGCTGGCCTCGTGTGTGTGCTGCTCTGGTCCCCTAAGAGTGCACAACCATAAACCTTCCATTTGTACAGCTATCACTTCTGCTGGCCACAAATTCAGAAAACAGAACTCTGCCAAATTAATTGTGTAACACCAAGGCGGTGTGTCAAAACAAACAAACTAGCAAACAAAAACACAGACCCAATTAAAACCAAAGCAGAATACTTCAAAATCACATGGACCACATCCAAGCTGTGTGAAGAAAATGCCTATTAGATACATGCAGAAAGTAGAAAATGAAGCTAATTTTACCTAAGCACTATTAAGGGCACTTGAGTTCGACTTTATTAGCACAGTGTCTCAATGAACATATAATAATGTACTTACAATCTACATTACTATCAAAAGTCCTACTTCTACCCTCTTTAGCACAAACCTCTTGTAAGCTGTTTCCCTTTATCAAGAAGTTTTTAATTGAACAGCAGAAAAGAGTACTGCAAGTTGAAAACTTTTTTACCATATTTATGTTATAACAACAGTGCATGAAAAAATTACGGGACAGAAAAAATCTGAAATCCCCAAGGACAGTCAGCAAGGTTGGAAAAGGAAAACACAATGTTACGGGTCATAGCGTTGTCATTACTTATGGGGGTTGGCGCTGAACGAAGACCAGCTCTCCAAAACTGACTGCACAGCTACAAAGCCATGGCTACAAAGCCCTGCAATAGGTCAGATCCTTTAAATTCATTAAAAACACGGTGACAAGCTGCTGGGTAAGAATGCACCTCACATGGTGTGTTTTTGCAGTAGAGAATTATTTTTTCTTTATTCCAAGGTAGTTGTGTAAGCATAATAAGGAGACATGCTAAGTAGGGAAGTGGACAGGAGAAGGCCTCACTGTTCCAAAATAAGGTAGAAGCTTGAGGAAAAGAGGATGAGCAGTGTGAGAACAGTAACACCAAGATCACAAGTTCTCAAAACATGAGAAAGGAGAAATTAAAGGGTTGGAAAAAAAAAGAAAAAATGTACATATATGGCATATATGGTATAGAGGAGCATCACGTAGCTTGTGAACCTGTAGTACTCAGCCAGTGAGGAAACAGGGGAACCGATCAGGTGTCGGGTAATATGGAATAAAAGGTTAAGAGTTGTTTACTAAAACAAAATTACTCCTGATTGACAGGATGCCCTCCATTGCAATTGCCAATAAAATAGCTTCACAGAAGATCCTGTCTGAAGAAAATTATTTGAGATTTTTCTCACAATGGTGAAAAATTAATATTAGAAATAATATATGCATTGTTTCTTGACGTCGTCTGCAGTTGTGTCTTTCAAAACTCATCAGAGATGTCAGAGCAGAAGATGCTTCAAACATCCTTGACTGCCTTCTGGAAAGTAATTAGGCTGATGTCTTATGAGAGCAACATATTGTGAGATGATGCTAAATGTACAGCTCCACAGTGGTGAGCAGTCTACAATGTCTTTCAGTCTGTCCTGTTTAGTATGAATTATTTTCTGTGCCTTAAAGAAAAAAAACAAATGGTGTGGGCCTTTCCACTCATTAGCAAATTGGATTTCTATAAACACTTCTTAATTGTAAGCATTTCTGTATTCCCTTTGTGTTTCAGTACTCTGTCACAATTCAACTGCATTTGTCAATCCTGCACACACAGTAATACACACATCCCCAGTGTCTGATTGTGTTACAGGCAGCGTACCAGCACAGCTCTGATGAAGCAGCCACATTTGCTAAAAGGTTATGCTGAGGGGGGAAAAAAAAAGTCCACAAGCACACAAAAACCAAAAACCACTAAAACAATAATGGCAAACCAACCTCAGAAAACAGGTCCTTACAAGTGAAAACAGACAAAAACCAGTATTCCTAGTTACTTGTTTCAGCTACACAAAAGAGGAGAGAGCACATGAAATCTTGGAGTCACAGGAAGCTCCAAATACCAAAATCATCAAAATTACATTGGTGCCAGGTGTTTTGCCTGTTCATTTTAGCCGACATATTCTTCTCAAAACGCTAGGAGTAGATGACCCTGATGGTGATATACGCAGGGCATACCAGGGAAGCACAATCTACTTGTTCAATAAGGAGGGCAGGTAGAAAACAGAGTATTACGAAGGATTTTGCTCAGACTGCAAGAACAAGTAGGATGTGGGAATTCAAGCCATGCACCCTCTGATAGCCTGAAATAAAACCCCCCACTTTGTTTCCATAGAGAAAAACAGACTCAGAACTGTCACTTCAGGATGGACACACAGAAGGAAAAAGAACTCCTGCTGAGGAAAAACTCCTTTCCATTTCAGACCTAAATACTGCACCATTCTCTTCCCCAAGGAGGGAGCCTTGGGATTCCCTGGGACCTCACAGCTAGGGGATGGCACAGATCCTTCACAGCAGATCTGTCATCTTACCTAGTAAAACAGGCAGGGCAAAAGAGGGTAAGCCACCTTTGGAACCACAGACACTTCATGGGGCTGGAGGGAGCAAATGCAGGTTGTTTCATTGGCATCAGTGAAAACCTGCTGCAAATGTGCATCCCTCTCTCATACAAAGAACAAAGGAGGGAAGCAATTTGAAGAGACAAGTATAAAAATATTTCTGAATTGCATGTGACATACTTCAAGGCTCAGTCAAATCTCTTTTCACTTAGGTATAAGAAACCATGGAGAAATTCTCATCATCTCAAAATGAAAAATTCAGTGTTATCATGTTCTTGATCATCCGTGACATTCTAAAAACGCTGCCTGTTTGAGATCCCATCAAAAGTTGCTTTAGCCGACATTCTCTCCAAAGTGCACTGTAACATTTAGTGGTGGTTTTCTGTACCTGAAAGCTTCGTTTTGCCAAGCCAACCATTTCCACAGTCCAGAATGAATGTGCTGAGCCGAAGTACAGGAGGAAAGGCCATCACTCAGCACCTCCTCGGGGCCAGCTCTCACACGGCGCCGCTGTAAATCACGGCTCTTCAGCACGGCCTTTGCCACCTGGCTATGACTCGCCTCTGAGAAGAACTGGAACAGGGTCATATTTTCATGGAAATGGAAGTGCAATGGTATGCAAAGGCAAACAAACATTTCACAGTCACGCCTGAATGTGAAAGGCTAAAATTTACGCCACCTACTCATCTGACAGCGCTTGGATCATTTCTCCCCAAAGGCCGACTCCAAATAAACCAATCTGGTTATGATGGCTAGAAGTGTGAACTGTAAATTTTGTTTTCTTGAATCTGTAATTCAACAAAACCATGATTTTTTACTGCACCCTTATTATTTCTGAAAGGTTTTTCTTCCCCAAACAGTCACTTTTTGAAGGACAGGAAACATAAAACATACACTAAAGGATATGCTTTCTCCAGGAAAAACAAAACAAAACAAAACACTGTGTTCTCTTAATGGTAGATAGACCTAAGAAAATCTAGAGAAACTTAAAATGTTCAACCAGAAATATATGATATATAATAATGTGGTACCTCTGCAAGATACACATGCAAAGATTATTAGATACATGCACTTTTAAAGTGAAATACGTTACCCAATAGCAGCAAACATCCTTAACAGCATTGTGGTTCCAAAAAAAACCTGCCCAGCACAGTGCAGTAACAGCCCCAGCTTAACAGGGGACCAGACAAACAAGAGCCAGACAAACCAAACCATCCCTTCTATAAGCCCACAGCATCTTGCCCTGAATGCAGAGGATGTATCAGGCTGCTGAAGAATGCAATGAAAAGACTGTTAAGGAGAAAAGGAATTTGAAAGCAGCGAAGGAGTGCACATCTTAGGTTTCAGAGTGTATATCTCAGACCTCATTCAAAGGAGGTCTCTATGTTTTATCAGTGCTTTATAAGCAGTGCTTAACTTTCCTGGCAAAGAAAACCCTATCAGCCTAGTAGTAAATGCACTGCAGGCTTTGAAGTCTTTTTGGAAGTTTGTTTGAGTGATATCTTCAGGAATGAAAGGCTGCAGTAAGAGCTCAGCAGCTTTAAAAGAGCACTGTCGTTACGCTGCATGTGCAAGACCTCACGTGATGTATAAGGATTTACCCCCCAATCCTACCAACTTCAGCTGGTTGCAGTACTCCCTGCAAGAAAAAGTACTCTGCTCCCTCCCAGAGCAGTAAAGGTACAAACGCTGTGCTAAACTTGCAAAGATACTTACTAAAACATAACACTTTAAAGGTAATAGCTCAGCTATTGTAGCTGCTACTGCTTCTCACAGCTTTGATACAGCCACTCTCCAGAACAACGGCGGCACTGATGCGCACCAGAATGCAGCGGCACAGCTCCGTGCTTCCACAGCCACAAGCAACACACGGAAAACTCAAGCACCAAAGAAATCCCTCTGAATTTACACATAACGAAGACTTATGTACACACACATAAGGAACACGCACTGTCTACTGAGCTAAGCACCTGCTTGAAAATGCTCCATTAATAAAAAAAGACCATTTTAAACAAGACACTACCACTATTCTTCATGTAGCCGTGAACTGCTAGTGTCTTCAGCAAGCTGCTGTGACACAACTGTTTCCCCATCTTTCTAAAGATTCCTGTGCAAACCACGCTTTACATTTTGACTACAGGCCCCAAGAGGACCTGCAACCCTGCTACCACCCCTAATGGGATCAGTCTTGGGTCCCAGAGACCCGGGGGCTAAGGAGAGCACTCGCTGCTTTGCAAGACCAGACCTCTGCTACCTCCAAAACAGCAGCAGGCAGGGCCTCAATGAACATCATTAAAAGAATAACCGAAACGAGTAACTTCAAAACAATGCTCCTTTTAAAATCCACCTGGCTTCAGAAGAATTGCAGGCATTTCTGATAAAATGGCCAAGCCATTTTTTACCTTCAGCAGTGTGTTTGTTCCAGTTCCCATTTGAAATCAGTTTTACAACTCCCATAGACTTCAGCAAGAATGGAATTAGATCCTTACATATTTGCATGGCAAATCTCCTTTCTTGCAGTTACAGTGCTTTCATCCATGACATCTGCAATTTAATGGTACATTTTCTATGAAAAAGCAATGCCATGTTTCTTTGAAAAGGCAGCAGCAACGTAGTTACATTGGTCAAAACAGATTAATACTAAGAAAAAATGAACATGCTTGCAGTAGTGAAACTCTGTACAAAGGTTCCACTGATACCAAGGAGAAGAGGTCACACAGGTGCTTCTTGCACAAATTCACACTTGGAACCAGATAGCATTTCCCAGCGTTTCCACAGAACCAGTTTCATTGTCAAAACCTTGGTCTGATCATTTTAATTCATACATCTTGTGCAGGCAGCCCTCGGGGCATGAACAAAGGTGGATAAAAACAACAGACCAAATGAGAGCAGGGAGAGTACTGCCAACGCGTAGAGTCACACCTGTAATACATTCACTTCAAGGTGCTTAAGCTATTAAGAAAAAATGAGTATGTTGCCTAACTGTTGTGTCTCTTACAAAAATGAGTTTAAAAGCTGTGCTCATTTATTAAACACCTGCACTTTCAATACCAGAAATCAAACCTTTGCATGGCTTCTGTTTAACTTACTTCTCCAGGCTCCGGCGTTTAGGCCAACATCAAACTGAATTACATTCGTTCCTATCTCAAAATCCATCATCCTTCTACTAATGTATTTTGTAGGTTCATTTTCTTCACCCATTGAACAAGTGCAGCTGATTTGTCTAAGTTGTTTTGGTTTTTCTTTTCCAATTACCTACCCAACTAACCCCAATCTTCGTACTCATATCACAGGGGTACGTCACAGAATGTCTCCTGAAGCAATCCTGCTGTTCACTTGAATCCGTATGAACCGTTTTCAAGATTAAAATAAAATATAAGACATTTCTGGATCTGACATGGATTGTTTCATTATTTTCTATTTTTAATGCATGGTGTTTTTGCCAGAGTATATTTATGTTGGCTGTATACCATAATTAATCTTCTAAAATATATGTCAAAAGCCAATTAATTATTCAAGTGACAGCATTAATGTTTAGATTCTTTGTTAACCATGATAAACTTTTAGGCCTCTGATTTGAAAAGACGTCCAGGAGCAATATCGGCTTAGTCACTGAAGCTATTTTCATCCTACTGTCTGAAGGTTGTGTTTTGAACCACTTCAGAGTAATAAATTATCATTACTATGCTGTTTATGAAGTTATAATATGAACTGAAGAAATTTTCACATTATTAGTGCTGACACCCAGCGTACTTTAAAAGCTTTCTCCCCCTCCATTACTAATATCACTATGTTTCTCTCTCACACCTTGCCGTATGGATGAGGGAGTCACACAGGCATTTAACACATCACTCTGGGTAATTCTCATTTCTCCACAATTTACAGCTTTGCAGTGAAACCTGAGACAAATGATCTACTTCAAGCTTGTTTTCTTTGACACAATTCCTTTAAATTAAGCTACACATGATGGGGAGGCAATTACCCAATTTTACATACCCACTGTCTGTTACCTACACTATGCTACCTTTCCTCTACAGCTGTGGAAGTTTATTACACTGTTTAATAATTCCTTCCATTTCAGTCAATCCATGTCACTTTGTTTGCTCCACAATTATGATATTAAAAAGTCTCCATACACCGCATGAGTGAGCTGAAATAAATTATAATTACTATCGCAGACAGAGCACGCTTCTATACCTGATCCACGTGTTTTGCATGACGCTGATAGCGCAGAGCAGGTGGGAAGTTAGCTTATTCAGCTGGCAAGCGTGCGAGCAGATGGCGTGCAAGGCACAACAGGAGAAAAGGATCCTGCTCCAGTGGTACTGAACTCCAAGAGCCGCCAGATCTCCGACAGCTGGCACATGATGCCGCCGCTAGGAAAAGCTTACAGGGGTCTTCCAAGACACTACTACCTCCCAGCCAGCCTCGGGTAAAGCACACCACTAGTATTTCATAGCAAGACCACGAGGCTCTTTGTGTTCAGGCTGGAACATCCCTGCACATACAAAAACATTGCCTTGCGCAGCATAAATGAAAACGAGCACAAGTTATAAGAGCTCAGGGAAGTGTTGAGAACTGAAGGATGTGATAAACGAAGAGATGGTGAATTAGTGTTGAGAAATAGTGTCTTCACTAAAATGTTCACTTTTCTTCAGAAAATTAAAGGATGGGTTAACAACAAAAATAAAGAAGGGAAGGGAGGAGTATTCACTGCCTGAACAAGCCTTAAGAAATGATTTTGAGAATAAAGTAAAATGTCCCATTAGATTCTCCATTCTCCGGTGTCCAGGCTCCCACCCTGTCGTTTTCGATTGGACTGTCTCAGTGTTCTTCAGCTGGCCAAATTTGTAACGTTCACACAGACTCTGACCTCTGGCAGCTCTCTAACTGTGGTGAAAACGTGTTCATTATTTATAAGGAATTAGAAAACATATACATCAAACCAACAGCATGCATGGTTTGCTTTGTTTATTTCATTATGGCTTAAAATATTTTGTGCCACTACAGCTAATTAGCATGTTTTCTTAGCAGAGCTAATAGATGTTCAGAAAACTCATAAATCAGACTAGCTGTGTTTGTAAGCAACATCTCCCTATCAGAAACTTTCTATTATTAGCACAGAAAATCAAACTGTTGAGATACCCAAACTACAACGGCACTCACCCTCACTTGCACACAACTGTTCAGACAAAAAAATACTGTCTCTCTTTCTGATAGGATTTATGCAGTCACTTAATACTCTGATCATCTGGTTTTTCCCAGATAACTACCAGAACATCTTTATTTCACACAATTATTTTAATGTTGAGCTTTTCAATGAAGCTTACGAACAACTAAGCATTCGTTGGTGGAAAGTCCAAATATGTGTTCATTACGGGTATATATTATCCAAGTTAACCACTGGGCTGTGCCTAGATATGTGGAAGAGCAGGCTCCCATATAGGACAAGCTCCCATAGCAGCCAGTAGAGCATCAGGACAGAACAGGCGAATTTTCTGTAAGACTGGACTGCAGACAAAGAAAAAGAAAAAAAAAAAAAAAAAAGAAAAGAAAAAAGAGAGATGAAAGCCGAAGAAGAACAGAAGAACATCTTTTGATTTGAATTCCTCTGCAGGTACAGATATGGCAGAGAAAGCTACAAGATGCTGGAGGCAAAACATGTCTCAGCCCTCAACCAACAGATAGGAACACAGTGCCCAGATGTTGTCCATGGGTACCTCAAGTCGGAGGTCCAGGCATCTCCAGCCTCTCACAACTCTCAGCCTCAGGGTTCATCCTCACCTTAAAATGTCTCCATTTCCCACAGAAATATAGTGAATCTTGACCAAACCTAATTCCAACCCCCAGGAGCTGTCCCCATCCCAATGCCAACCCAAAATCTTCCAATCTAAAAGCCAGCCTCTGGGGAAGGTGCTCCAAATTGAGCTGCAGGCACAGGCACTGAGCACACATCTCTCCTCTTCAGTTGCCTGCCACTTCTTCCAACTCCCCCACAACTAAATTTTGTATTTCAGTAACTTTCAAAACTGCTTAGAGAATTACTGCTGATGAAATACTATTTTTTGGTGGTTTATGACAAATACGTAGCTATCCAGCAACTACTCTCCCATTTAGCATTTAGCCCACAATGTAATTACAGAAGGTCGGCTTCTCAATACAACTCTGGTGACAAGTTAATATTTAAGTTTCCTTAATCCAATTATCCATACCCGCAATGGGTACTACCTAGGGGAAAAAAAAAAAAAAACCTGATGTATGAGGCCACACCTGGAAATGCCAGGTTATACCCATGTTCCCCACGTTCGACTGGGCGTGAGTGTTCCTATATGCAAGCAGAATGGCAGTTGACTTCTGCGCTTGCAAGAGTCTGCCCACGCAGAGCCACGGCTGACAATCTGGCCTTCACGATGTCGTGCCTAGGTCCTGCAGCCCCAGTGTACTGCATTTATCACAAACTTTCCATTTATCAGGCAAGAAAAATAGTACTGAAGCCCTGTGCTGCAGTGGGCAACGAACGGAACAGCTAGACACAAGAGTGAAAATTAAGATAAAAGTCAATTCTGATTTACCGTTTTTTACATGAAGCGAAGTGGGGGCAGAATTCAATACCAGCTGCACATTTGATCAGAAGCTGTATACATTTGCAGAATACTCGTATCTGGAGTGCTTGTTGAATCCTTTCCTCATAATTCCAGCTTTGAAAAATACAGTGCCATTGAAAAGATTAAGAAAAAAATCCCTATGAATTTCGATTAAACACTCTCCAAAGTAAAAATCATTTTCCCATTGAAAAATCTGCATTTTGATTTCTTAACGTTCTTTAAAAAGCTAGTGTTCCTCAGAATCTGGATTAACTGAATTCTGCTATTAATTGTTCAAAACAGCAATCTTTTATTGAAATGGCCATTGATACCTTGATACTGCGAATCAGTTCACATTCCTTAATTTTGAGAGATGAAGCCAGGCTTGCATTAAAATGGAAAGCACATGAGAATTTGAGACCTAATGCTGAGCTCTACAGGTCAAGGGCACTTGGAGGTAAGTCTCTGGCTTGCAGTTCTCTCTAGCACACACAGGGAAAAAAATGAGTCTTCATTCCCATTTAATAGATTAATAGCTTTTACCACCAAAAGGTTATACTTTGATCATTTAATGCTTAACTGTGTAATCATTTTGCCAGTAATCCTTGGCTTCAATCTCAAAGGTTAAAATCAAATGTAGAAGTAAATACAGTCACTTGCTTTAGACAAAAGACATGATTCCTGGGATTCATACACCTTAATGAGGACTCCCAGCTTCTAGTGCATATTCACATTTGAGGCAGTGACCAGCTGTAACACCCGTTAAATCCTACTTCACAAGACCAAGCTCTCAGCTTTTCACCCAATCAATTTCAATATTACTTTTTTTTGAGGGACCTAACTATGAAATTATAGTGAAGTCTTCCAGAGAGGTCATACATGTAGAACACATACAAAAAATGAATAATGTTACATGGAATTTCTTTCAGTAACTTGTCCCTGCTTTGTGTAGCAGTCCTCAGGCTACTCCAATTAAGGGCACTTTCTACTAACTACATTCCAGATATTCCAGTGTGAAAAAAAAATAATAATAAAAAAAAAAATGTGACTTGTAAAACCACTGAGAGCAACAAAAAGGGAGAGAGACAGATTACACAGCCTAGTGGCTGCCCCACGTACTGGGGAGGGTAAGAAGTAAAGGGCTGGGAGGCTACTGCCAGGGCTTCTTTCAGTTCTAATAACTGAGGGACTCTGTGAATTTCCATGCCGTAGTGTCACTGCAAACCGATTAGGACTGTTCTGTGGAATCACGTATTATACTAAATCTCCTGTAGGTTACAAGAGCACAGTGTTTATTTAAAATGGAAACATCCTTCTATCCATTTCGGCATGTGAAGTGTTGCACGTTTTTAGGTAGAATAACCGTGTCCCAGTAATTACAGTACTCTTAGATGCACACCATCTGCACTAATCTGTAAGATATCCATACTAAAACATTCTATAAATCATTATTAGTGATGACAGTAAAGCCTGCTTCTTTGCACGTATGCCAGAATTCCTTCATGGGAATGAAAGGGAATGG